>SCLH01000795.1:6352-17792 GCA_004367855.1 Oikopleura vanhoeffeni
AAATGCTCAGATTCCGCATTTTTCAAATATTCAGGATCTGTCCTCTGAGGTTCGGTTATCCATATATTCAAACTGATTGATAACTTTTTTTGAAAAATCGATCTTTTAAATAAATTTGTTCAAATAATTAAAATTTTTCCTAAAAACAAAGATAAATATAAGAATAACGAGACAAGCGGTTGTTAAAACTTTCATTTAACTTATTTAATGCGAAGACAGTCAGCATAGGCTTAGTCAGGGTGAGTATTTAATCAACGCAATTATCTGTGATGTATTTTCTATTAATCAATTACTACATACACCACCTTCTCAAACGTCTTGACACCTATGATTTGAAAAATTTTGTCAGGACGTTTGAGAAACTGTGAGAACGTTTGTCAATATACTTTTTTTCGTAATTTTATCTTAAAAATTACTTCATCTTGGCTTTTTATGCAATTTTATGAAAATGAGCAAATAAAACTGTGATTTTTAATAAATGGTCTTTCAAGATTTTGGCTATAATAAGAAAAAAAATTCTTGAGCAACATTAACCTCCTCACATCCAAAAACGAGAACTTCGCCTCACACCCAAAAGCCTATCTAAAGGCAATACTTTGTGCGCTTATAACGGGAAAGCTGGAAGAGATATCAAGTAACTTATTGTTCACTGATTAAGATCAAGGATAGAATTAAGTAAATAACACATAACATTTCCGAATTCCGAATCTGTGACTCGATAACTGCCAGAGAAAAGAGAGGTTCACTTCACCTTGTATTTCTTAGAAAACCAGACTTTTTCACAATGACATATAAGTCACAAATTTACAAGTGAAACTTTAGCTATTAAGCTTGTCTCAAATTTGAAATATGATATCTCGATCGCTTACAAAACAATTATTCATATCGCCGCGCATATATTTTTGACATATGCATCAAATGTGAAAAATATTGCTAATCATCTGATAACTCAAAATCGGTACCACCTTATGTTCTTCACTTGATCGATTTGTCTCAGTCGGCTTAATTTGGGTTAAATTGCAGTTCAATTTTTTTCGAAAAATAATTTTTGGATATTTTTTTTCATTTTGTGAGTTTCAAAATCACTTGTGAAAAAATTATTCTTTTTATAGAGACTGCAGATAAATAAATTTATATCATAAGAATCCTGAAATACTTTTTTTTAAATTGGCTTTTCTTAGAATTTCGATTTTATGTATCGTTTTCTGCACAATTATTTTTTTAAGAAATTTTGACAAAATCCTAAAAAAAATAGGAGAAATATCTTTCGAACGGCTAAATCGTATGAATTTTTCAACAATAATTTTGGAAATAAAATTGAAAATCTATGACGCATTTGAATTCTAGGTCTGTAACGATGTTATTTCTGCGCCGTTTTGGCCCCCGAAATTTTTTTTTGCCTTTAGATAGTCAAAGGGTGTGAGGGGTTAAGGGAGTACCATAAACTCGGCAGACTGGAGTCTATTTATAACTTACGAAAATAATAAGTCGGTATATTTATTCATTCTAACCATAGCGTAACGCGCAGAACTACTTAGGATACACGAGTCTTTACTCGAGCCGTAGAGCTCACACGGGTCGGTGACGAAGATCACTGACTGAGGGTCGTAGACCTTCACGGGTCGTAGACCTGGAGTAGACGACCGAGTCGTGTATGCTAGTGTATGAAGCTTACTAAGTGGAAGTACTACACTAGTTCTAAGATTGGCTTATTCGCCCGATAGGAGGCGAATAGGGCCATCAACTGTGTATATACTCAGATACAAAAGATAAACTCGCACACCGAGAGTTTCACATATCCGAGTAAGTACAGAAATAGATTTATTTAAACTGTTGAATAACTAAAATAAATAAGTGTTACGTATATCGAATACAAACGTGTTGTGTCAACCATCGCAGGATAAGCATTCAAGCAAACTGTTGCAGAAAGTTCACTTAAAGGTTTTATCAATTAGACTCTGAAGTCTAATAATATGAGTCCTATTATATAGTATTATAGCAGTTCAGTCTATATACTCACTACAGACGTGCGTAGACCTAGACTTTACTCCTATGTTAGTGGTTCTGAATTGAAACGAAAACCGCTGAACTGAACCGATATAAATATGTTTCAGCTTGATACAATTATTTTTATCCATTTCAGGAAAGATGTGAGTTCGAGTTTACATCCTGAATCGTAAAAATCTCAAAAAAATTCAGAACATTTACGAAAACTTTCCGCATTTTTGATTCAAGGAAAATAGCAACTTTAACTTTTTTCATGGATGCCCTAATATTTTCTGCCACTGTTTGAAGAATATAAAAATCTTTATTTTTTAACGACCTTTTTAGAAATATTATGAAATTTTCCCCAAATCAAGACCAAAATTTTTCTTTGTGGTTTTTTGAATTCTTCATTAAAATCAGGCGAATCAATAATTGAGTTTTCTGGTATCTATTAAATCTCGTAGGTCAACTAATGGGGTTGGTCGCGCGATTATCATTTTTAAACTATTGACGAAATTTTTAACACTTGGCTTTTTACTCGATAAGTGCCATTCGGCACTCAATTTTGAAAAATTTTATGCTTTTGAAAAATTTCCAATAAAATTGCGGGTGTTATAGGCTCATCTCTTTTGATAGTCAGGACATTTTTTAATATCAAAACGCAATTGAAGGTAATGTTTTATCTCAAAAAAGTGTTTTTCTCTTACTTTTGGCCATGTTTGACAACTTTTTCATGGAAAAAAACTTTGATATTTAAGAAATTTTTGAATGTGCAAAAATTTTTAAGTTACTTTTCAGCGCATAACAGCCGAAAATGGCTGAAATTCATTAATATAGTTTAAAATAAATCGATAGGCGGGTTAACTTGGAATGGATGTACAGTAGGGTGGGAAATGCGAATTCAAAGTTCATGCCGTTTGTCGAGATATACCCTTAAAAGACGCGCATGATTAAAAGCTTTGGAAAAAATTCAAAAAAATTTATAAAAGTCGGGGAAGCTGTCAAAACTAGTTTCAAAATGACAATTTGAAAATTTAAAATTTTATTTTTCCAGCTGTTTTACATTAAAAAATATTTTTTTCACATTTTTCGAAATATCCTTGATCGACGCTTTTTTTTGAAAAATCTATTTTTTTTCCATTTTTCTTGAAATTTTTCCAAATTTTTTTTGCATAAGACTGGTTTTAACAATCAAAAGAAGGCCTAATTGGAGGTTAAAACTAAAATGCAAAAACTATGAAAAATGAAGAACAGCTGTCAAAATCACGGTTCAAATTGGTATAATTTTTATGAGAATTTTAAAAATTAATTAACTAATAATATATTTATTTATGTATACAGCCCCCTTATGTATCACCACCCCTTATGGTATCACCACTCCCTTATGTTCACCCCTTATATGGACTAAAATTAATTGAAAACAAAAAAAGAGGAAAATAACCAACTTTGGTATATAAGCAGAATAACAGCATTGCTGATTGCGCACGGTTGGTACCAAAAACACGGTGGCAATCATAAATGAAAATCGGCATTTCTACATTTTTCCCTTATTCCGAAACAATATAGATTTTGGATTTTCAAGATGGGGAAAAATGATGCCAAGGAACAAATTGAAAATTGAGATATTTCGTCACTTGAAACCCTGAGAACTCGATTCATGTGATATTATACATTTTCGAAAAATTTAGAAAATAATAAAAATTGGTAAATTTAAAGTATAACTATTTTATAAAATACGTACAAATTTAGTTTTTTACAAAAAAATATCTGCGAACGCAAAAGGTCGGCTACTTTTCCAGGTCGGGTGATTTAACGAAAATTTTATAATAGTTTGAAAAAGTTTGTAAATTCTTCTAATGAAAGTGCTTTTTGTTACTCAAAACAAAATTCATTTAAAAAAATTTGTGGTGATGAGTTTTAGAGTACATAAAGTGGAGAGTTTTAAGGGCCCATACAAAACGAAAAATATTATTTGTCAAATAATTTCGCGATATGCGGTAAAAATTCATAATCTAAGAAATTATGCCAGCGGAATTATTAAGCTTGAATCGGGAAATTCCTTGGTTTTTTGTCGATATAATGGCCTTCCCTTGCTGATAATATTTATTTTATGCTTAAAGAGTTCTAAGGCAAAATGGACTTTTTGAATTGATTATTTCTCTTGGCAGAAACATAGGAAGTGAATGAAACATTGTGATAAGTTACGCTTAAGGGAGTGGGTGTCGCTGATTTTGGGTTTTGCTACGCCGATTCCTCGACAAACAGGCAGCGTCAATGATTCGAATTTTTTGAAGCTTGAAAAACAACTTTTCAAGATCAATTTTTAAAAGTACAGTATAGTTCTGATAACTATGCCACCTACGCAAAACACATGAGACTTCAAAATAGACCTCTAAACAGACTAAAAACGATCTCATCTCGCAATTTTGGAGCTTTTTTTTCGTCGATTTTTATTCGAGGATCAAGCGGAATACCAGATCTTCTTGATCGATGTCTTTTTTCGACTTTTTGTAATTTTCTTCGAAACAATTTCTAAAAACGATGTTTGATTTTTTTTTGAAAATTTACATTTTTTGTTAAAAATATCCTGATTCCGAGTAATGTAGATCAAATTGCCTAGGTAAAATACAAACCAATTGTTGTGTTCGATTCAGGATTTGATTGGTTGTTGCCCGTCTCACTCTCGTTGTATTTGGTTTGTCTTTTTACCTTTATTTACCTTGTAAATTGTTTTGTATTTTTACCTGGCATTTTTGATCTACTTTACTCAGGAATAGGATATAATAAACTTTTTTTTCTTTCATAGTCCTGAAGTTAAATTTGACTTAAAATTTTTAAGTAAAATTTATAGGCTTTAAATGCTTCAAAGTGTTTGAATATTTTCAAAAACGCAACAAACTAATAATTTTTCGTCCAATTTATTTTTTTAAATTTCACCAATATTGGAAATTATATAGTGGAGTTCATTTGCCTTCAGAATCACAGCTGAATAAAATTTTGAAAAGGCCACGATCACCTTTAAAAACGTCTTTAGCTTTCGTTTCATTCACTGAACCCAAAATCTATCTCTTAAATTTAGGTGGAGATAGTTTTTTATCGGAAGCCCCTAAAACCATGCTCTTTCATTAATTCGAAAACTTCGGTTTTTTCGTATATTTGCGTCCAAGAAAAAAAAATAATCGGAAAAAGCTACGATCAAAAGGTTGTATTGCCGCTTTTGACTGCTTCTTAAAAAAATCCTGGAAAAGATCTCTACAATTGCGAGAGGAGAAGGTTTTTTAGTCTGATTTTAGAGATATTATTTTTGAAGTCTCTGTGTTTGCGTAACGTGGCAAATTATCGATTACGGCTACACAATTTCAAAATAACTTAAATGGTTTGCTTTTAAGCGTCAATTTTTTTTTTGCATCACTTACCGACTGGCCTGTTTCTCGAGAATGGCGTAGCAAAACCCCAATCAGCAACACCCCCTCCCTAAAAGTTGTATAAAATTTTTGCGGCTGCAAATTAATGAAACAGCTTTTCCAAACTAAAAAATTACCCTTTTTTTTTGGAATCTGCCTCCATATGTAACACTGGCTCTTGAGACAAAAACAATATTTTCTTGCAGGTGATCATGTTTAAGTTGTTATTTTGAAGTGAAATATTTCATATCCAAAATTTTCAGATTTATGCCCCTCAAAGTGGGAAAAAAAACAAAAAAATCTCAAAACTTCCAAATAAAAATTTTTGATNAGATCAAGGATAGAATTAAGTAAATAACACATAACATTTCCGAATTCCGAAGTCTGTGAACTCGATAACTGCCAGAGAAAAGAGAGGTTCACTCACCTTGTATTTCTTAGAAAACCAGACATTTTTCACAATGACATATAAGTTACAAATTTACAAGTGAAACTTTAGCTATTTATAGCTTGTCTCAAATTTGAAATATGATATCTCGATCGCTTACAAAACAATTATTCATATCGCCGCGCATATATTTTGACATATGCATCAAAATGTGAAAAATATTGCTAATCATCTGATAACTCAAAATCGGTACCACCTTATGTTCTTCACTTGATCGATTTGTCTCAGTCGGCTTAATTTGGGTTAAATTGCAGTTCAATTTTTTCGAAAATAATTTTTGGATTATTTTTTTTCATTATTGTGAGTTTCATAAAAATCACTTGTGAAAAAATTATTCTTTTTATAGAGACTGCAGAATAAATAAATTTATATCATAAGAATCCTGAAATCCTTTTTTTTAAATTGGCTTTCTTAGAATTTCGATTTTATGTATCGTTTTCGCACAATTAATTTTTTAAGAAATTTTGACGAAAATCCTAAAAAAAAATAGGAGAAAATATCTTTCGAACGGCTAATCGTATGAATTTTTCAACAATAATTTTGGAAATAAAATTGAAAACTCTATGACGCATTTGAATTCTAGGTCTGTAACGATGTTATTTCTGCGCCGTTTTGGCCCCCGAAATTTTTTTTGCCTTTAGATAGTCAAAGGGTGTGAGGGGGTTAAGGGAGTACCATAAACTCGGCAGACTGAGTTCTATATAACTACGAAAATAATAAGTCGGTATATTTATTCATTCTAACCATAGCGTAACGCGCAGAACTACTTAGGATACACGAGTCTTTACTCGAGCCGTAGAGCTCAACGGGTCGGTGACGAAGATCACTGACTGAGGGTCGTAGACCTTCACGGGTCGTAGACCTGGAGTAGACGACCGAGTCGTGTATGCTAGGTATGAAGCTTACAAAAGTGGAAGTACTACACTAGATTCTAAGATTGCTTATTCGACCGATAAGGAGGCGAATAGGGCAATCAACTGTGTATATACTCAGATACAAAGATAAACTCGGCACACCGAGAGTTCACATATCCGAGTAAAGTACAGAAATAGATTTATTTAAACTGTTGAATAACTAAATAAATAAGTGTTACGTATATGAGAATACAAACGAGTTGTTGTGCAACCATCGCAGGATAAGCATTCAAGCAAACTGTTGCAGAAGTTCACTTAAGAGGTTTTCAAATTAGACTCTGAATCTAATAATATGAGTCCATTATATAGTATTAAGCAGTCAGTCTATATACTCACTACAGACGTAGCGTAGAGCCTACGAACTTTACTCCTATTGTTACGTGGTGTCTGAATTGAAACGAAAACCGCTGAACTGAACCGATATAAATATGTTTCAGCTTGATACAATTATTTTTATCCATTTCAGGAAAGATGTGAGTTCGAGTTTACATCCTTGAAATCGTAAAAATCTCAAAAAAATTCAGAACATTACGAAAACTTCCGCATTTTTGATTCAAGGAAAATAGCAACTTTAACTTTTTTCATGGATGCCTACATATTTTCTGACCACTGTTTGAAGAATCATAAAATCTTTATTTTTTAACGACCTTTTTAGAAATATTATGAAAATTTTCCCCAAATCAAGACCAAAATTATTTCTTTGTGGTTTTTTGAATTCTTCATTAAAAATCAGGCGAAATCAATAATTGAGTTTTCTGGTATCTATTAAATCTCCGTAGGTCAACTAATGGGTTGGTCGCGCGATTATCATTTTTAAACTATTGACGAAATTTTTAACACTTGGCTTTTTACTCGATAAGTGCCATTCGGCACTCAATTTTGAAAAATTTTATGCTTTGAAAAATTTCCAATAAAATTGCGGGTGTTATAGGCTCCATCTCTTTTGATAGTCAGGACATTTTTAAATATCAAAACGCAATTGAAGGTAAATGTTTATCTCAAAAAAAGTTGTTTTTCTCTACTTTTGGCCATGTTTGACACTTTTTCATGGAAAAAAAACTTTGATATTTAAGAAATTTTTGAATGTGCAAAATTTTTAAGTTACTTTTCAGCGCATAACAGCCGAAAATGGCTGAAATTCATTAATATAGTTTAAAATAAAATCGATAGGCGGGTTAAGTTGGAAATGGATGTACAGTAGGGTGGGAAATGCGAATTCAAAGTTCATGCCGTTTGTCGAGACTACCCTTAAAAGACGCGCATGATTAAAAGCTTTGAAAAAAATTCAAAAAAAATTATAAAAGTCGGGGACAGCTGTCAAAAACTAGTTTCAAAATGACAATTTGAAAATTTCAAATTTTATTTTTCCAGCTGTTTTACATTAAAAAATATTTTTTTCACATTTTTCGAATATCCTTGATCAGACGCTTTTTTTTTGAAAAATCTATTTTTTTTTCATTTTTCTGGAAATTTTTCCAAATTTTTATTGCATAAGACTGGTTTAACAATCAAAAGAAGCGCCTAATTGAGAGGTTAAAACTAAAATGCAAAAAACTATGAAAAAATGAAGAACAGCTGTCAAAATCACGGTTCAAATTGGTATAATTTTTATGAGAATTTTAAAAATTAATTAACTAATAAATATTTATTTATGTATAAAGCCCCCTTATGTATCACCACCCCCTTATGTATCACCACTCCCTTATGTTTCACCCCCTTATATGAGACTAAAAATTAATTGAAAACAAAAAAAGAGGAAAATAACCAACTTTGGTTATATAAGCAGAATAACAGCATTGCTGATTGCGCACCGGTTGGTACCCAAAAACACGGTGGGCAATCATAAATGAAAATCGGCATTTCTATCATTTTTTCCTTATTCCGAAACAATATAGATTTTGGATTTTCAAGATGGGGAAAAATGATGCCAAGGAACAAATTGAAAATTGAGATATTTCGTCACTTGAAACCCTGAGAACTCGAATTCATGTGATATCTATACATTTTCGAAAAATTTAGAAAATAATAAAAATTGGTAAATTTAAAGTATAAAACTATTTTATTAAAATACGTACAAAATTAGTTTTTTACAAAAAAATATCTGCGGAACGCAAGGTCGGCTACTTTTCCAGGTCGGGTGATTTACGAAAAATTTTATAATAGTTTTGAAAAAGTTTGTAAATTCTTCTAATGAAGTGCTTTTTGTACTCAAAACAAAATTCATTTAAAAAAATTTGTGGTGATAGTTTTAGAGTACATAAAGCATGGAGAGTTTTAAGGGCCCATACAAAACGAAAAATATTATTTGTCAAATAATTTCGGCGATATGCGGTAAAAATTCATAATCTAAGAAATTATGCCAGCGGAATTATTAAGCTTGAAATCGGGAAATTCCTTGGGTTTTTTGTCGATATAATGGCCTTCCCTTGCTGATAATATTTATTTTATGCTTAAAGAGTTCTATAGGCAAAATGGACTTTTTGAATTGATTATTTCTCTTGGCAGAAACATAGGAAGTGAATGAAACATTGTGATAAGTTTACGCTTAAGGGAGTGGGTGTCGCTGATTTTGGGTTTTGCTACGCCGATTCTCGACAAACAGGCAGCGTCAATGATTTGAAATTTTTTGAAGCTTGAAAAACAACTTTTCAAGATCATTTTTAAAAGTACAGTATAGTCTGATACTATGCCACCTACGTAAACACAGAGACTTCAAAATAGACCTCTAAAATCAGACTTAAAAACGATCTCATCTCGCAATTTTGGAGCTTTTTTCTCGATTTTTATTCCGAGGATCAAGCGGAATACCAGATCTTCCTTCGATCGATGTCTTTTTTCGAACTTTTTGTAATTTTCTTCGAAACAATTTCTCAAAAACGATTGTTTGATTTTTTTTTGAAAATTACATTTTTTGTAAAATATATCACTGATTCCGAGTAATGTAGATCAAATTGCCTAGGTAAATACAAACCAATTGTTGTGTTCATTCAGGATTTGATTGGTTGTTGGCCCGTCTCCTCCGCTTTGTATTTGGTTTGTATTTTTACCTTTTACCTTGTAATTGGTTTGTATTTTTACCTAGGCATTTTTGATCTACTTTACTCGGAATAGGATATAATAACTTTTTTTTCTTTCATAGTCTGAAAGTTAAATTTTGACCTTAAAATTTAAGGTAAAATTTAAGGCTTAAATGCTTCAAAGTGTTTGAATATTTTCAAAAACGCAAAAACTAAATAATTTTTCGTCCAATTTATTTTTTTAAATTTCAAATATTGGAAAATTATAGTGGAGTTCATTTGCCTTCAGAATCAAGCTGAATCAAAATGTTTGAAAAAGGCCACGATCACCTTCTAAAAACGTCTTTAGCTTTCGTTTCATTCATGAACCCAAAATCTATCTCTAAAATTTAGAGTGGAGATAGTTTTTTACGGAGCCCCTAAAACCCATTCTTTCATTAATTCGAAAACTCGGTTTTTCGTTATTGCGTCCAAGAAAAAAAAATAATCGGAATAGCTACGATCAAAGGTTGGTATTGCCGCTTTGATGCTTCTTAAAAAAATCCTGGAAAAATCTCTACAATTGCGAGAGGAGAGTTTTTTAGTCTGATTTTAGAGATTTATTTTGAAGTCTCTGTGTTTGCGTAAGTGGCAAATTATCAGATTACTGTACATTTCAAAATAATCTTAAATGGTTGCTTTTAAAGCGTAATTTTTTTTGCATCATTACCGCTGCCTGTTTCTCGAGAATCGGCGTAGCAAAACCCCAAATCAGCAACACCCACTCCCTAAAAAGTTGTATAAAATTTTTGGGCTGCAATTAATGAACAGCTTTTCAAATAAAAAATTACCCCTTTTTTTTTGGAATCTGCCTCCAATTTACACTCTCTTGAGACAAAAAAATATTTTCTTGCAGGTGATCATGTTATAAGTTGTTATTTGAGTGTAAATTTCATATCCAAAATTTTCAGATTTATGCCCCTCAAAGTGGAAAAAAACAAAAAAATCTCAAAATTCCCAAATAAAAATTTTTGATGATGTAATTTATGCTGTGATATTGGTCCGACGAAATTTTTTTTTTTAGGTGATCATGTTTTTAGTTGGAATTCGAGTTAAAAATTTTTTTATTCAAAATTTTTCGATTAATCCGCCTCAAAGTGAAAAAAAATTACCAAATTCCCCAAAAACAAATTTAATTATGAAATTTATGCTGTGATATTGATCCGACGAAAAAAAATTTTTTCAGATGATTATGTTATTAGTCAAGATTCGAGTTAAAAACATTTTTAGTCACAATTTTTCGATTTAGACCCCTCAAAAGTGAATAAACCGGAATAAATGACAAAAATTGGAATTTTGAAAGCGTCATTTGACCCCTCTCCCCAACTCGGATTCGAAATTCTTTTTTTCTGAAGATGTCTTTTGAAAAGGAGTGGGCTCAAGTTTAAGATGAAGTGGGCTCGAGTTTAAGAGGAAGTGGGCTCGAGTTTAATGGTATGGTGGTTCCTACATTTTCTGCAGTTATTTCGTCATAAATGCACCAAATCATTTGTTTATGTTTTGCACGCATAATACAACCCAAATGAAAGAAAAATTTTTCGAAAATTTTGCGTTTTTTCGGTTTTTTTCTAAGTATTTTTGTCAAAATTATGTTCAAAAATAACGTTTGTGTCAATTTGACCATTAAAACTT
>SCLH01000795.1:30353-70273 GCA_004367855.1 Oikopleura vanhoeffeni
TTCCTGCTTTTTTGTACTGATGTAAAGATTAAGCTGGTTTGAATTTCAAAATGAATCAAAAATCATTCCTAGGAAAAATAACAAGGATGCTGAAAAAACTAACAACTTGTCGAATTATAATCACGCGTAGGCGCTTGTTTGATATCATTTTTTAAGTGATTTTATGGTGATTTATCGATTTTGCTCTCTTACGTCACTTGTGGAAAGTTTTTCAATTTTGAGGGTCAATTTTGTGATCTCTGGTGACGATTTGCCATGTGGTGAAATTTTTGGTCAAATTGAGACATTTTCGACGTCCAAAATTTGATACCTTCGGAATTTGAACTAACACTTCCTGTGAGACCCTGGGGTCGAATTTCAAAATTTTGAGAAATACGTCCAAAGGGAAACCTACACGGATTCTAACAACTTGTCAAATTATAATAACGCGGAGTTTTTTCTATAGCACAATTTTTTGAACTTTCAAAGCCTCCAGCGACCTTGTGGTGAACTTTTAAAGAAATTTTTTCCTCTCAAAATTGGTTTTCGCCTACGATGAACAGACTGAGCACAAAATCAAAGAAATCTGAGACTATCGATTTCAAAAAGGTCTTATCGTATTCAAAATCCACCATTGTGATGATGGATTCTGTAGTAAAATACATAAAAATAGTCAGGGATACCTTGTTAAAATTGCGATATATAATTTTAATGTAAGTGTTTGACTTTTGCAGAGCTTTTCATCAAAAAAAACATTTTGAAAATTGAGAGACTAGATACGTTTTGAAAACCCATGATTTTTAAGCTCAAATAACAGTTTTCCTTGGATTTCAAACGATATGCATTTTTTCGGAAATTATTTGAGTTAAGATTTGGAGGTACTATTAATTCTGTCATTTTTAAAAAACAATCAAGTCCATACGGTATGTTTCATACCGTATGGACTTGATGGTCCATACCTCTCAAAATCAGTAGGAGATACACTATCAATTTTTCCGAGAGAAAATTTTGAAACGTCATTTCCGGCGGAATTAACTATCAGTGTGACGAACTTTGACATTGGCTCTATGCCTATTGACTCAAATAATTTATATCTGGTCATCAGATTCTGGTGGTTTTATATCTTTCTCGATTTTACATAAGCGTGAAACCGACTACAAAACTACGTTTTTGGCAAATTTTGTGTTGACCACCTTTCAAAAGTCTTTTTTGAAAGCGAATTTGTCCTAACTATCCCTTTATATAGTAGTTGTGATATGAAAGAATATCTTTCTTCAGAAAAATGGTTCATATGCAGAGACGCGTATATTTTCTCAAAAACAATTAATGAAGTTGATAATCTAGAAAATGCAATGGAACTGTGTGAAAGTCAAGAAAAATGTTTTGCTATCATAAAAAGCAAAAATGAAAATATTGCTGTTTTCAAATTAGTGGAAAAAAGTATAATTTATAGAAGTAAGAAAAAGGAAATAGTTTGGTCCAAAATTTTCTGTAATCCAAGAACACCTCTATCTGAATCCGGGCCAATCCCTCAGTAATTCCGATTTACCTCATTTTCCCAGTGAATTTGATTTTTGTTTCACACTGACAAGACTGTCTAGAAAATTAATGCAGTCTGACTGAAAAATCGAAAATTAACTATTTTTGCACAAGCTTTGGCATGCAAAAACAATATTTTAGATGAAGAACATTGGTTCTGCAATCTTCATTTTTCTAGTTTCTTATTTTGTGCTAGATTTTTAGTCATTTGTAGCAATCATATTTAAATATTTATGCATAATAAAATATCATATTAACAATGTCCGCTTCTTATTGTCTTTTTGTTTGCAATGCAAACTTTGCATACTCATTTGGGAGTAATAATACTGTAATCACGTCTTTTCACGGTCCATCTTACGAATTCGACAGAACCGTGGTTTTTCTAATTGTTTACTTTATTGTAACGGCGGATGGGGGATGGGAATAATTAGGGGATCGTCAAAATTTGATCTTATCGTACTGAAAATATTGGATTGTATCGTTTTTTTTTTCGATTCGTAAATTTTGGTATCAATCGATCCGACTCGATTAATATATATGGCCAATAGCGTGTCCACCTGTACTATGGGTCACTCAATTCCATATAATTTTCATTTACCTGATTTTGATCTTTGTACTTCGAAGCAGTCGGTGAAATTCCTCGGCCACCCTACTGACGCGTCTTTATTACGAGTATTTTTCAGAAAATATTTAATATTGAGACCAATTAGGGTACATTTAGCACGGATGTGCTTAGTTTCCCCACTTGAGCCCATACTGACGACAAAAAAAGTCGATTGGCGAGTTTCGGAACACTAAGCAAGACCCCGAATTCAAGTTACTGACTTTTCAAAATCGTCTATTTTTATTTATTTTATTTTTGGCAAATATTTTTGACGTTAAAATTGCAAACTCTATAACTGAGTCTACGTAAAGTTATTCCAAATTTTGGCAATTTTAAACTTTCAAAAGCCACTACAAGGGCTCTGTGCCTTAGAGTATTGAGTGTTTTTAAAGTTTAAAATTGTACTTTCAGTAAACAACTTTGAGCCGTTGATGTCAAATTATCGGTTTGACAATAATAAACATTGAAAATTACCGTCCGCTGCAACTGATTGGCCAACACTTTCTTAGTAAAAATAGCAAAGAACTTGTTATCAAAACAAATTGTATTCGTGATTTATTCTCAGTCAGCTAAAAATGTTTCAAAGAGAAAGTTTTTCTTTTCGAAAAATAATTCGTTGTTTATTTTCGGTACTGATAATTTTTTTTGCATGTTGTTTAATAGCGATATTTAACGGATTTGGATCTCACATTATATCACATGCTTATGGATTAAACTTTGAAATTTATTCAGCATCATTGCAAGATTATTTTCAAATAAACCACGGATACGGGCTATCGAAAATTCTAAGGTCTTTATTTATAATCTAAAATCACGATAAAATTTTGAGAAATAATACTTTTAAAATTCCGCATATATCCCTTTATCACTTTTCAGTTAGAATTCGTAGCCACTACTCCTTTTAACGTGTGATTTTAACGTTGTGGCTACGCATTCTAACCAAAAAGTGATAGAGGGATATGAGCTTTTGGTTAACAGATTGTGACAATTTTGATCAGACAAAATGCAAGAATATCCTATTTACAACCAAAGTGAATCCTGAACATGCCGGTGATCTCTGAAGCGTGTTCGGATCCCTTTATTGTCAAATTTCACGCCGCCTTATTGACCGGGGGTTTGATTGCCTTATATAACGAATCAATCAACTTTTGCGCTCCAAATATTTAGCACTATTTTCTTTTATTTATAATCTAGATTATTACTGAGTTAACATTAGTGGGATTCGAACACGCGTTATAAAGATCACAATCATTTTCAGTATTCACTTTGGTTGGAAAAAGGATATGAATCATATGATTGAGTGGCCGACCAAATTGAAGCTGATTTAATTTGTTCATATTCTAATTAAGGTTTTTGATTGACTGCCAGTATCCCATTTTGTTCTTATCGTTTTAATACTCAGGAACCATTCTCAAAGTGTTATTGACGTGATATTTAAAAATAACGAAAACAATTATATTTTATATGATATATATGTAACCCTCATATGTTAGCCCTATTTCAGAAACTATAGTGGACCAGTCGTTTTACCTACGAACTACAAAATTTTGGTGTTTCCAAAGAAATGTAAAAGTGATTTACGACTGATAATTGCTGTGAAATCTTTATTTTCAAATAAGGATCGTCGAGATTCAATCCGAGCTACTTGGGGAAATAGCAAATTTTATGATGATTTTAAAATAAAAACAATTTTTTTACTTGGAAATGATAATCTGGACGAAATGCAAAAAGAAGCTGCTGAATTTGATGATATTCTTGCCGGAGATTTTCTAGAATCGTTCCATAATCTTACATTTAAAGATAGTATGCTGCTTACCTGGGCAAATAACAACTGTGGATTTGATTTTATATACAAATTAATGGCTTTTTATCGAAAAACTTTAAAAAATCGAATAAAATGAATCATTTTAAATGATAATCTTGTCGTTAAATTTCAGAAATTTGTCATACTTTTATTTAAACAGATGATCTCCTGCTCATTTGATCGAATTAACTGCAATTAAACTACTTATACAAATGTCTTAATTGTTTCAATTGTTTACTCAATATTTCGTTTTATAAAAATTTTCAATTTCTTTCGAAACTTTTAGTTTTGGAAGATTATATTATAATATTTTTTTATTCTTAACTCTGAGCCTCAAGTTTTGCGTTCGCGGTCGAATTTACTTTCGAAACTATTACTGATCATTTTTTAGTTCTTCATTAGTAAGAAATAATCATGTGAAACCTTCCAGTTATTTTTGTTGCATTAAAAACTGAAAATTTTAAGTTTAACTATTGAAAAGCCATTCTTTAGCCGATGATGATACGTTTTTCAATACAATTTATGCTATGGAGTTGATAAAAAAACTTCCACTAGAAATACCTGGAATTTGGGGTGGCAAACTTAACAAGATGGTTGTTGAAAAAGATGTGAATAATCGATATGTAGATCTAATCTGGCCGAATAAAACTTATCCCACTTATATTTCTGGAGGTGGTTTTATAATGAACTCAAAAGCGAGGTATTTCTTATTTAAATTTCGCCTGTTGAATTTGCTCCATTTTTTTTTGTGAAATAGTAGGTTCAAAATTATAATTTAAAATGCATACCTCCTCGTAAGCTGCTCGGATTTTACATTCAGAAATACCAAAAAATCCTATTATTCCTATTGATGATGCATTCCTTGGAATTTGCATGAAAAATGCTGATCAATCTCAAAATATTTATAATATTCCAAATATATGTCAATGGGGATTTGAAAATATCCATGATAAATATGACATTTGTGAAATTCGAAAATGCCTGCTGTATCATAAATTCATCCCCACAGACAATCTAGGAAAGGTTTGAATTGTATGTGATACACGTGGTGCCTGATATCACTATAATAAGGATCATACCCAGGGCTTAAATCTACTTCTAAATCAACAATTATATTGGTATATGAACAAAGGTGACTAATACAGAATTTTAAGAAGGATTTTTTGAAAACTAAAATATTTTTTTTTGAAAATTTTTCCCGCCCAAAATTGCCTTTCAAATTTGAAATTGCGGTATAAGTACGCCCAGGTCCGCTCTCATTCTTGCCCAAACGTAAAACTTGCTCAAAAGAAAGCCCGTAAAATTTGACGTAGGTTACGATAAAAATTTTCAACGCAAAAAATGGCCCATCAATATCAATTTGCAATTTCAGTGTTTCCGCCTACGCTTTTTAATTAAAATTCATGCAAAATGACCAAATTTTTTTCCTGGAGAATCCAAAAATAAAATTTTTGGAATTTTTTTTTGTAATATATAGCTTTTATAACGTTTTTATAACGGCATTCTTATAATTAGAACATAAAACAATAACACAATAAGGAGCATTGTGACGAGCTACATTAGCATAGTTTGAAATGCTGAAACTTATATAAAAACTCTCCTGGAACCTATAGCCGCGGAATGTGCGTATACTGTCGATAACATTAAAGACCTTAAAACAAAATCTTATTAGATAAAGTAAAATTTAATGATAATGAGCATAAAATAGTGTCGGTCGATGCTATTAATATGTTCTCAAACGTCAAAATCCCCCGCGTCGTTTCTTATGTTCTTGAAAAAATCTAACAAGTCAACCGAAAATATTTCAAATTTAAAAAAGTACTGGAGTTTACTTACCACACACCGCCAAAAAAAGTGCGGAAACTAAAAAAAATTTTGGAACTTTCAAAAATATTCAATTTTTCGAAGCCCCATAAGGGTTTTATAAACAAAAAGTGGTTTGGGCATGGGTTCCTCAATCTCGGCATGTCTGCCACCATTTTCGTAAACCTCATGGAACAAATAACTGTCAAGGACTTTTTGGCCTCTGGAAAACTTATAAGTTATCACCGCTATCCAGATGACTGCATCCTCATTATCAGAAAAAACGCACTTAGGAAGTTTTTTAAAGGAGATTAACTCTTATGATAAAGGATTAAATTTCACTCTTGAAGAGATGAGCCCTGAAAACAAAATTATTTTTTTAGACACAAAAATCTATATTGAAAATGGTAACGTTGAGTTTATCAAATATCGGAAACGGGGGTGTCTGACAGTATTATCTGATTTTTAACACAGTGTAATGTCAATGAAGTACCTAAAAGGTAATATTTTCACTGCACTTGATCGAGAAAGAGATGCATGTTCAACGCATGACATTTTCTTAAAAGTCTCGAAGAGCTCAAAGATGTCTTTTGTAGAAATTCTTATCCGATCCGTCTTATCGAATATAAATCAAAATATTTTCATCCGACGACAAAAAACGTGACAGAGACCGAACCGATATATCAATTGTTCTAGATTATACATATCCTCACATTGAACAATATATTTGTAGACTCATCCAAAGAATGTCAAAAATTTTACCTGATTTTCGAGTTAATATATGTTACCGAACCATTAAACTGACAAAAATTTTCTCTTGTCACGCAAAAGCAAAACTCACACAAAGTGAATCGTTAAACTTAATATATGGCGTTTTGGGCTTTTTGGTGGCGCTAGAGCGCAGAAAATTTTTGCGCGATTTTAGCCGAGGGTCGGACACACGCTGATTGGGTGGCAGCCGTTTGAAAACTTTGCCCTCCGTAACAAGAACATGATCAACAACTCTATCAAAAGTGAGATAGGGTACCCGAATAACCGAGCTAGAAAATGCCCTACGATGACATGTCTCGTCCGGAGGCTTAGTAAAATTTGGCAAAATTACTGGTGGTACTGTAACCTCTGAAGCCTCAAAATCAGTTTTCAAAATAAGAGGTTTTGAGGCCTCGGTTTTCAAAATAAGAGGCGTTGAGGCCTTAGTCTTCAAAATGGAAGGCGCTGGAGGGGTTCGAGAAGGTACAAGTGAGAGCACAGGAGTGGAAATGGTGGTGGAGCAAGCAGGAGTTGGCAGAATTTTCGAAACGTTGGAGTCTTCACGAACGGGCGTTGTCTCTGAACCTTTAATATGACTTTGCTGTAAACAGCAACAATCTCGTAAATAGGCCCTTGAAACGACACTAAGATTTTTTAAATCACGCCCGATGGTGGAGACATCAAAAGTTGATTCCCAAATCGCAAGAGCACCAAATCCTCTGCGAAATTTGCGATACCAACATCGCCAGTAATACTTAAACACCTATAAAGAAAAATTGTTATATGATATAACAATTTAAAATAAAGAAAGACACTGGCCTTTTTTTTTCAAAGAAAACCCTAAAAAACAAAAAAATGAAAACTTACATAGCAAATAAATGTAACTTCATTCTGGAAAAATCGAACACACTCTACGATATGGGCACCAGCAAAATTGAATTGCTAAAAATATAAAAATCAGGAAAAATCAAAAGTTGTTTTCCAATAAATTGTTTTTGTCACTATTTTGTCACTATTATGTTCCAACAAGTGTAATCCGGAAATGTTGAAAATGATGAATAATGGTCGGAAAAATGGTGGCAAAATGTTTGGTTACATTTTTTTTGAAAAATTCTTATATGGTTTGTTTTTTTTGTAAAGAGTACCGGCCCCACAAGACTACCACCACCGTGAAGGCTAATGAACCAAGAAAAGCAAAATTATTTACATTTAAAGGGAGGAGACGTGAATGCCAAAAACAGAGTCGGAATAAAAATACAAAAAAAAAAGAAACAAATACAAATTAAAATATCCGAATAAAATGGACAAAAACACAAAATAAAAAAATCATTACCTGATAAATATTGACCAATGAGCGGCAGAAAGCATGTATTTCCAAGGTTTTTTTCTTCACCTGTTGATCGGTGTGATAAAAATTACTCATGTGAGAAAATACCACCTCCAATTTCACCAAAGTATCGAAAAGTGCGGAGGGGAACGAGGTTGAAAGTTTGGTGCCAAAACAATGTGACTGTCTGGATGTAATGCTGGGATGAAATGCTGACAAAGCTTGAAATCTGGCTGGCCCAGATGACAAAATGTTGTCACGCGAAATTTCCGTCATTTCCATAAAGTCATACTTTTTGGCACACAAGACCATGATCTTTACAGATTCAATCTGCTGATGCTTCGCTATGGCCACAGTACGATCAGGATCAGCCTGAAAATGATAAAATAAAAATATGAAACTAGCGAAAAAATGGTCAGAATTAAAAATAAGCCTAAAAATGTGTTTTGTGCCGAGTCTGAACGAGTCTATTTGTGTGGACAAAACGGACACACCTGGAAAAAATGGACACAAAAAAAGCTGGGGCGTGTTTTTCTATGTAGGATAGACACAAAAATGGCGACAAAACCAAAAGGCTAAGATTAGCCAACACGTGAGAAAAAAACGATAGGTTGAAAAAAAAACTTTTTTTTTTCTTGAAACACACGCAACTACGCCAAAAATAAAAAAGGGGCACCAAAAATGTATATAGAACGTACCAGATGAGCTAATTCCAGTTTCAGCCAATATGTCTTTTCTGGACATTTTGTTGTCAGGAGTTTGCCGTCTTCATAAATTATGGAATATAGAATGCCGTCATCAATAACTACAGTCCGCGCCAAACTATAATAACCCCCGCTAGACATTCAGACAAATCCCAAGATATTCCACCAAAAAAGTATCAAAACCAAAAATACAGAAACTTTACCAACACAATAGAATCGTTGTCAGGTTCCAGAAATTCTCAACCAAACAAAATTTCCATTAAAAAATTATTTATTTTATAAAAAAATCAAAATTTTGAAATAAACTAATGTTTTTTCTGAAGTATGAAATGCAAAACTTTGTCATACAACAAAAAGAAAAATATTGAGAAAAAGGAACCTGATTGGTTGGAAATTTGAAGGTGGGCTGTTGGAAACAATTTGGATGAATCAGGGGTCATCTGGAATATCAATAATTATAATTTCAAAAAACATGGGCTGGAGTTGTAACATGGTTTTGCTATAGATGGTGGACGTTCTGGAATGGAAAATGCATAGGATAATTGTTGATATCTCAAAATTTAGTATATGTAAGAAAATGTAGGATAAAAATTTAACATCAGTAAACACTTAAGAAGAATTTTTTTAAGGGGTAGTAGGGCTCGGGATTCTAGGACTTTTTTAATGCTTCAAAAAGTTAGAAATTGCATATTACCAAAAATCAATGATGAAACAATGTAAGAAAAAATGAATTTGAAAGAAAATATAAAATTTTGCATACCATCTTATCTATCCAAAAGTTCAAACCATTATTTAAACCTAATTTGCAATCAACAAAATTTCCCAATAAAGCGGAAATGAGTTCATTGTAGACGGTCTTACCATGGCTGCAAATAAACAACAATAATAATAATAATATCAGTTAACATGTGACTGCGCAGAAAAAAGCCACCGAATATTCCCTAATGAATAAAGACAAATTCACTAGCCCGAATATGATCGCAAAAGGTGCGAAGCTTATCATATTCGAATGAAAAGACCTAAAATTAACGATCAAAAGCAACTAAAAACATTCGGACTGTTTTAGAAAATATGCTTAACAAATTTCATAATTTTTAAAATTGGTTAATTTAGTTCAGAATGCCTTAAAACGCACTCTTGATAGGATTATCAAAATGATCAAAAGCGCCTATATTCTCACTTATATTTGTTTTAATCTATTTTAATTCTGCAAGAATTCCCAAAAAGTTTTTGACTCTTTAGAATCCAATTCTCGAAACTAGTCGATAATAAATAAATAAAAACAATTTTTATAAAATAAATGATAAATAAACCTCACAAGTGGTTAACAAAGCCGAAAAAAGTGTTTTCTAATACTCAAATTGTCACCTTAAATTTTTCCGTGGTCGGAATCGTTTTTCAAGAGAACGTTTAAACCCCAGAAATTTGTAGAATCCCTGCTGACGGATTTAGTTTTGAAGAAAGCTTTTCTGGATATGACCAGGGTTGTAAAAAGCATGATCACCGACCAAATTTTCCATCTCATCCCAAGGGATGATCCCATCTCTATCCATCCCTATCCCTTTTACAACCCTGGGTATGACCCTACCTATAATCTTTTCCAAATTTACCGAATTTGTGTGAGCTTTTGAGGTTTTTATTACAAATTACTTGTAGTGCCTTATGAACAATGTGGTATTTTAAGATGAAATGTCTTAAATTCACTCTTATAAATGTTTGTTTCATTTCGTTTGGCGGAATTTTTAATTCGACACATTTTCGTATTTTACTTAATTTGAACCTATTGTAAAACTCATTATAGAATTGAATTATCCAATTTGAATTTCAATTTTAATACACTTTTTTGATCATGACCTCATTTCAAAGGCTCACCAGTATTTCATTTTGAACGACACGCTTTATTTTGGTCCTCTTAACGCCGAAAGTGCCAATTTTGCCAAAACTGCCGAATATCCCTTTATCACACTTTGCTTAGAATGAGTAGCCACGTCGATTTTTCTATGTTATTCTTCTATTGATTCTCCTATTTGGCTACGCATTCTAAGCAAAGTGTGATATAGGGATATCGTCAAAATTTCCAGGCGTGAATCTTTTGGCGATATTGCGCCTTAATCCGATTTATTTCATCAGATCAGATTTTGCCAGAGCCTGATTCAATCAATCAATTTTAAATTTGTCACGTAAAAAAATGAGTTTATTTTTATTAAGTCGAAAAATAAACCGTGAAACAAACAATTCTGAACCTGAATTGAGAATGCCTATGGAAAGTTTTCACATTAAATAACAAATTTTGCGATTCGTCAAGTTTAACTGAAAGACAACTGGCAAGTCAAGCCGGTAGAGAATGTAAGTACCATTGACAATGAGTCTTCAAATGAATCTTGGAAAAATTTTCTATCTAATCGTTACCTTCATTTATTTCTTATAATGAGCTTTCCTGTAAATGCTAAATACCGTGTTGCTGTTTACACCACCAAATCATGGAATCGCCGTTGGCGCTACTTGTGGTTATCTGAGACCCATAGTTGCTAATACCGTTCCACAAAGTTGATTATTGCGCATCTTTTGCATATCTCAAATAAATGATTTGACATGATTTGACTTTTTGGGCACCACCATTTCCGGTACATTTCCGGTTTTACACGGCATGGAAATTTTAGTCCATTAAATTTCAGATTTTAATCTTGAGCAAAATTTTTTGTGCATCCGAAAAAAAAACTTAAAATGAAAAATTTTGATATGCAATTGCCTTAATTTTGAAAAGAAAACTTTAACCGCCCAAAACAGCGCCACCAAGTGGTTGCACCAAAAATTATTTTCAGCAAAAATTTTTGTGGTCAAAAACTTCACTTTGTCCGAAATTTTCAGACTCATATCACCTTTTTATCGGGTAGCTGATTTTTTGCTCGGGAGGTCTATCCATTGTATCATCTCGCAGATTCATAAACCCGAAAATATCAACTGAGGGGCCTCCTGGATATTTTTTGCCACTTTTTCAGCCAAACATTTTCAAAAATTACGGCTTTTGTAAACGATTAATCTGATTAAGTTCTTAGATAGCTGAAACTGAGCACAAATAGCTTGTTAATAATAAAAAATATTTTTTCTTTAAGATTACTAAATTATTAGTACTTGTTAAAACATTGGAAATGATGGTATGATTCGAACCATTTTATTTAAAAAAAACGCATAATATTTGAGCTTAGTTTTAGCTATCTAAGAACTAACTCAGGTGAATCTTTTTCAAACGCCGAATTATATAAAAATGTCGTTAAAAAAGTAGCAAAAATGCCCAGGAGGCCCCGTAATCGTTACATTTCATTCAAAATAATCTCCAATATTATTTCAAAAACAATTTCTTAGTCGATTTTTAAAAAGTAAATTTAGGCCGGTTTTGTGAAAACACAAGAGAGTTTTCAAATTAGTTTTCCTAGAAAATTATCGACATTTAGGATTTTTGACAAGTAAAAAATTCTGTACATCCAGATTAAGAAGAAAACAAATTTAAGGCGACAGAAACTGTGAGTCTTGGAAGATTAACGATCCGATACTTTTTGGGAAAAACTTTGGTCGATGTGGACCAACCTTTAATTTTACTGGATGTTCATTGAATGAAAAATATTGGACTATTGGTCGAAATATTAATAAAAGTCAAACACAATCGGCCAATGAATTTTATGGGCCTTATTGTAATGATGGATTCTGCAGTAAGATAAAGACAAATCGTCAGGGATACTTCGTGAAATATTTTGATTAAACTTGACTTTTTTCACTTGTATATTGTATCAATTACGGTGGCCACAAAGACAATTTGGACACGATTGATTTTACAAAATATAACCACATTCAAGATTTACCGACGTGTCTAAAATGTCATCATGGCCGTCCTTTGGTATTCATGGGTCTTAAATGTCATTGTGGTCGCTCTAAGGAGGTTTTGGTTGCTGTAATTGATTATTCTTGATTAACTTAGCCACAAAGGGCTTGCGTAATATCCCCTATTCCAACTTTTGTAAATATCCCGGCTCTACTACTTAAAAACACACTACGTTCCCTGATCAAGGCCGGGATATTTACAACAGTGTGAATAGGGGATATATGTGTTAAACTTTTTTGCATGGATTCACTCTCAGACACGTGAGCAAGACAGGTAGACCTAAACCAATACGGTAAATCTTTCTTCTCTTAGATTTTAGTTTGACATAAATCTGAAATTCGACGTAACTTGTAGGATTAGTAAAACAAACTTCTCAGAGGGCGTTTTTTTCAATTAATGCTATATTATCTCTAGAATATGCAATAAACCACCGATTTTTAACATTTGTCGTCGGAAAATCTATCTCCTTCTAGGTTAAATTTTGAAATCTACTCAAATTGCAATTCTATGAGTTATAGAATTGGAATTTGAGTAGATTTCAAAATTTAACCTAGAAGGAGAAAGATTTTCCGACTACAAATGTTAAAAATCGGTGGTTTATTGCATATAGACTATAACAGCTTTAATATTTTAAACGAATCAATTTGTACTAACTATCCCTAAATATAGTAGTTGTGATATGAAAGAATATTTTTCTTCGGAAAAATGGTTTGTTAACAGAAACGCATATGTTTTTTCGGACGCAATCGGAGAAACTGATAATTTAGAAAATGCAATGGACCTGTGTCAAAACGAAGAAGAATGTTTTGCTATCATCAAAATGAGAAAAAAAAATTTGGTTATTTTCAAATTGGTTGAAAAAAGTTCCAATAGTACTATTTATCAAAGTTCCAATAATGAAATAGTTTGGTCAAAAAATATCACTTGATTTTTATTTGTATAATTGATACGCTATCGTCGATACTCTATTAATGATATTTCTGCAAATAAAATATTTTTGTCGAAAAATTCCTTGCGCTGTATTATTCACATTTAATCAATAAATAAAACGTTCGTGATTTTTTTATTAACACCCAGTAGTCCAACTGAGTTTATTTTTCATTATTTGAAAAGTAAATTCGTTAAGTGAGATAGTGTAGTTGTTCACAGTTAACCGTTAACTAGCCTTCGTCGGCTCAAAGTGATAATTTGGTATGACATGATCTTTTATTGTCTTCCATTATTTTCGTTTAAATATATCCCTTTATCACTTTTTGGTAAGAATGCGTAGCCACTACTCCTTTTAACGTGTGATTTTAACGTTGTGGCTACGCATTCTAACCAAAAAGTGATAAAGGGATATGAAAGAAACACTATTTGTTGGAACGATTATGATATTCCGGCAATTTTCAATTGAAACTAAAATTGATACCAAAACAAATACCCAAAAAAGTTCTTCTTATTAATGCTATCAATAGGGTGTCCGCCGGGACTATTCGGAGATGTTAAGCACTAAGCGTCAGGAAATTATTTTAAGGTGTTTTCCGAATGATTTTTGATGAAGATTTCGAAAAAATATTTTATTTTCAATTTGTTCTAAGTTGACCTCAAAAAAGAAAAAGTGATTTTTTCTCATCTCCCATCCATTTTGACCACCCTCCCATCCTAAAAAAAAAATTCTGATATTTCAGAAATTTCAGACAATTTCGAGTTGAGGTTTAAATTTCAGGCTGGGAATTCAACATGGGACCAAAAAAATCAATGATCGGAATTTTAGGGGTTTTGAGATTTTGAGTTTTATTATAAATTAAGTTGTATTACAAACAAATTTTCCTGAAATGTGAACTGTGGTTTCTGCCTATAAGGACAAGTGAAAATTTTCCAATTGTCCTTAACAAATTTATAAATTAAATATAATTATTATAAATTATTATAAATTATTATTAATTAATATTAAATATTATAAATTATTATAAATTATTATTAATTATATTATTAAATTATTATTAATTATTATTAATTATTATTAATTATTATTAATTATTATTAATTATTATTAATTATTTATTATTATTAATTATTATTATAATTATTATTAATTATTATTATTAATTATTAATTATTATTAATTATTATTAATTATTATTAATTATTATTAATTTTATTATTATTATTAATTATTATAATTATTATTAATTTATTATTAATTAATTATTAATTATTATAATTATTATTAATTATTATTAATTATTATTAATTATTATTAATTATTATTAATTATTATTAATTATTATTAATTATTATTAATTATTATAATTATTATTAATTATTATTATTATTATTATTAATTATTTAATTATTATTAATTTTATTAATATTATTATTATTATTAATTATTATTAATTATTATTAATTATTATTAATTATTTTAATTATTATATATTATTATTATTATTATTATTATTAATATTATTATTATTATTAATTATTATATATTATTATTATATTATTATTAATTATTATTAATTATTATTAATTATTTATTTTATTCGATAATTATATTGACTTTTATTTATTTGTTTGGCTGGCTGCCAAGGATAATGTTCATTTTAAATATCCGCACGCAAATTTCTTAAACGTAGGATAGTTCGAGGGGTTTCTTAGGTCATTTGGGTCAAGTTAGAATATTTTCGACCATTTTTTGGTTTTTGAGAAAATTTGATGTTAACCCAAAGTTTCATAAAATTTTGTAGGAGTCAATCAGAACAAGCTTCAGAGGTTAATAAAGGTCACTAAGGTCAACTAGAATATTTTCGATGATTTTTTGAGGTGTCCGAGAAAATTTGAGTTACAGGCCCAAAGTTTCATAAAAATTTGTCGAGCCATCAGAAGATAGTTTTAGAGGTCACTAAAGGTCCTAGATCAACTTGGAATATTTTGACAATTTTTTTGATCTTTTCGGTCTTGTTTACCTTATCTCCGGAAGTTTCCAGAAAAATCGAATGTCAGGTTTTCGATTGATTTTTAGACTCAATCCCGGCGGACACCCTAGCTATCAAGCTTAAATGTGACATTCAGCAATTACTAATTCGTCAGCAAATTCAGTATTCAAATTTAATTTTCCATTTCATGCACTTCTGAAAGCCTGGGAGCATATTTCGTTTTCCATCGTTTTTTGCCAGCACAAGGGGAGTTTTTCTAAATTATTTTTATATAACTTTGAAAAACAGATTATTTGTAGTAAAAATTTTGTACTAAAACTTAATTCGCGGCTTTTTGTTTTTCTAGGGATGATTGTGTCTAAAAAACAAATAACATTCTAGAATTCGTTATTATTTTTCTTAAGTTTATTTTTAAAAGTTTTAGTTGATCTTGCAAATTTAAAGAAATAGTTAAAAAAAATGGCTCAGCAACAAACATGGGCAACTGTAGGCTCAGTACCGCCCAATTGTCCTCCTGGTTTAGAATATTTGGTCCAAGTTGACCAACTTAATATTCAGCAAGAGACAAGTTTATTGGAAATGTTTTCAGGCATGGAAGTTGCAAATACATATAAGGTAGAATTTAGTTTACTTCAAGTTATTATCTTTAACCTCAAAGCCTATTTTCGGGCGCTACTTTGAGCGCTGAATTTGAATTCTGTGAAGTTCACAGTGTGAACGCGATATATTCGAGAGAAAATAGAGATTCAGTAACTGAACTTTACTTTCACCCTTTTTCTTTGGGAAAACATACAATTTAAAAATTACGTATGATTAAATTTGGTTTAAAATGGTCAGAATTTAATAATCTGTCGTTTGAAACTTTTCCTGAGAAAATCAAATTACATTTGTCAGATGTAACTCTGTAGATAATAGATATTGTAGGTGCTCGTTTTTTCCTCGACACTCTATTTGAACACTCTATTTAAGGTTCTCAATGGACAAATGCAACAGTGTTATCATGCCGTTGAAAATAGTAGTTTTTTGTGTCGCCAGTTTGTGAAAGCAAGCAGAGAATTTAATATGCAACTGTTGGATATATGCTGGAAACAAAGTTGCTAATTTCAGCAGACCATTCAAATGCTATTTTCGGTACATGNGCTGTGAAATTAAAATGGGTGCACTTTAAATAATTTTCAATAGCGTATCATTGAGAAAATTTTCAAAAATGAACACAGATGCCGCTAAAGAGAAAAATTTGGGCATTTTTTTGAAATAAACCATTTTCACTCATTGTTTGTTTTCTCGGGTTAATCGATATCGGGGAAAACGAAAATGACGCTTTGATTTTTCAAAAATATGTACAAGTGTGGCTAGTGATCGAAATTTGAGCATTTTTAAAATTTATAACTTTTGACTTGATCGCTATTTTTGGAAAATTCAGCTGATGGCTGATTTTTTTTTGCGCAAAGAGTACTCAATTTTTTTCATCAGTTTCTCAGGTTCACCCATTCGATGTGAAATGTCTTGATTAAGATCAAGGCTGGCTCGAGTTCAAACAGGTGAAAGTTGGAACTGTGACTACAAAATTTGTTTTCTGAAAAAAATGATGAATATCACAACGAATACATATTTCACATCATTTTGTTCACATAAAGGATACCAAATATGTTCTGTTCACCAAATATATAAAGAAAATTTAAATAATTGTTTTTTTATGTAAAAAACAGCTCGATTTGCAAAGTCGGGAAATTTGCCTTTTCTAAGGTTTTAAACAACTTTTGAGGACATTTTTGAGATCGTCGAGGTCCTTCTTGGTCTAAACTAAGGTATCCTAGAAAAAGTTTTTCTTGCTTACGGTGTTGATTTTTGATATATTTTAGAAAATCATAATTAATAATGATCTCTGCCAAAAAAAATCAAAATTTCATCAGGAAAGTCTTCAAAAAGGCAAAATCGAATTTTTGAATTAAATTCAAGAATAATATGTTGAGTGTTTTGTCTTGCCGCGGTTGTCCCCTAAAAACTTTCAATTTCTTCAAATCCATAAATTTTTGAAATTTTGAAAATAATAGAAAGAGAAAAATACTACCCTGATAATATTTTTTGGATCCTGGTTACCAAAATCGAACCTTCGAGAAGGTTTTTTGAAGGGAAATCTCGACTGTCTCCTCATCTCACGTACACATCACATTATTATAATAGTATAAGAGAATTACTTCGAAAACCGCTGTTTTCTTATTCAGAGTGTTTTGACGCGTCATTTTCTAGATAGTGTGCGGCCAGCCTATGAGTGTTTACACAGAATGGTATTTCATTTGAACTTATCGTAAAAACTTTATAGAATTTTAAAATTTCTGAAATTATAGCGTCATTTCGAACGCCAACATTTTTTAAATCATTTTCAAAAGTGAGACGATAACTTAAAAGAAATAATACGACTCTTAATTCAGCAGATCCAGAATTTTTTAAAACAGGGTTCTTCAGTTAGGGAAAATTTACGTTTACTGTTAATTAAAAAAAAATCATTATTTATCTTCATTTTGTTTTTTGTTTTTTTCACACAAGTTTTTATGAAATACAAATTTCAACCCGTCACAGTTGAATGAAATTGATAATTCTGCTGGTGGTCAAATTATTTCAAAAGTAAGAGAGTGCAAAACCGGCTGTTGCCAAAACCTCACCATGTTTGGAATTTGTGACGCAGATGGAAATGAACAATTACGAATTGTTGGTACTCCATGCTCATGCAGCATGAGTCGCGTTTTTACGGTAAAAATTATCTTATTCCATCATATCACTTATGTTGATCTTATATCCCTTTAGGAGGAAGTTATTTTCTAGTTTGGTCTGATACATTATGTACGTTTAGTAGTACGAATGAACTAGACAAGAAAATAACAAACTTCCTTCTGAAGGGATATGTTGGCCTTTTCTCTGGCGTGAATTGAATTATCCGCGAGCGAGAACAAATTTGTAAAAGGGGCATTTTTTCTTCACCGTATTTTATTTCATTTTCTGTACGATAATGAAATATGAAAAGAAAATCCTAATTTTTTGTCTGAGGTAGGCCCGACAAAACCTTTTTTTGCCTAAGGTTACTTTTTTCTGGTATGTTCTAGGAAATAATGAAGAACAATTACGTATGTGAAACAATTTTTAAAATTTTACCTGGAAATTCATCAAAACCGCAAGACCATTTTTGAAACTCTATTTTATTCAGCTTTTAGTTTTCGAAATAAAAGTCCAGAATAATTTCGAATTAAGGGGGTTCTGAATGTAAATTGCTGTTATTGCTGGGTATTTGTAACTACTTTTTAACAGTCTGTAACTTGTGATTAAAATGATCAAACATGGAAATGAAAAAAAAATATTGTTCTGTGAACACTTATCATAATTTAAATAAACCCTAAAAAAATTTCTGACTAGTAACAAATTCGTAAATCGTATCACGAAAACGAGTTTAAAAAATGCACAATTTTAGCCCAGCAGTCAAAAAATCGAGCAGGTAATATACGAATTAGTTGAAACTTTCAAAATAACACGGTAACATAACAGTCGATCAAACGTGAGTAAAGATATAATTAGTTTACGTTCAGGTGATTTGTAAAAATGAAAAAAAAGACTTTCGTTAACAGTGCAAAATCTCTCTTATATCATTAAAAATGATTTTCATTAAAGCGAAAATATTGAGCGAATAAAATGCTCACAAACGTTGGTATGGAATTTGTGTCAATTTGTGTTCATTTCTTTTCATCACAAATACTGCGCGCACTGCTATATTATGAAAAGTAGCGTGTTCATAACATAGCGAATAATANTACGAAGAATAATTTTTTCACAAGTGATTTTTATGAAACTCAAAATAATAAAAAAAAATATTTTTCAAAAAATATTTTTCGAAATAATTGAACGGCAAGTTAACCCATATAAAGCCGGCAAAGATAAATCGATCAAATGTAGAACATAAGGTGGTACTGATTTTGAGTTTTCAGCTGATTAGCAATATTTTTCACATTTTACTGCATATATTTCGACGCGCGGAGATATGAATAATTGTTTTGTAAGTGATGTAAAAATTTATGGTTTTTCAAGAAATACAGGGTGAGTGAACATCTCTTTACTCTCGCAGTTATCTAGTTAACAAACTTCGAAATTTAAAAATGTTACGTGTTATTTACTTAATTCTATCCTTGATCTCAATCAGTGACAAATAAGTAAATTGATATCTATTCCAGTTTTCCGTGGTAAGCGCTCAAAGTAGTGTCTTTAGATAGGCTTTTGGGTGTGAGGCGAAGTTCTCGTTTCTGGGTGTGAGGAGGTTAACGTCGGAATAAGGATTTTTTATAAGTCATAATAGATTTGTCAGACCCGATTTACCCATACTTGATAATTTTATATTAAATTTATCAAAAAAAGAAAATTTTATTTGTGCATGCAAATTGACATGCAGAACCCCCTTAGAAGGAGTGGGTTTCACTGGTCAGGCTGGTTTTCAAGGTTTGCTAACTTGGTTTCTTGCTAAGTAGGCTAAAGTGGTATTGCGCAAACTTGGTAAACTTTAAGAACAAGTCTTCAAGACCATTTAGCAGTAAGAGTTATTCAGGCTAGGAAAAGGGAAGGGAAGGGAAGAAAAGAGGAAGGGAACGGAAATTCAGAGAAGCCAAGGGGAAGGGAAGAATATTGAGAGGCTGGGGATGAAGGGGAAGGAGTTTTTCGAATAAGCTTCGAATATTTTTAAAGTGTTTTTTTAGATATGTAACTCACTTAAATAGGACATGGTATATTTATTTGAAGGAAAAAGGTTTTCGTACTCATTTGTAAAAAAAAAAGTAAGATAAGGCGAAGAATTTTTATCTTGGAATATCTGTTATGAGGAAATATAATACTGTCCGAAGTTGTGTACTATCATAAAAACCAGGCTTCTCTCGTTAACTAACAGCATTAAATTTCAATTGACTCCAACAATACAGTTTGGTTTCGATTTAAAATATAGCTTATTCGGCTTCAAAAGTGCGTTGCAGCTCGCGAGCTGCCAAGTGCCGGTCGTTTTGACATGCTCCCCAAAAGTGCATGTTCGTGATTTCACGGGGCTTTTACTTAAGTTCATTTATTTTAAAATTAAAATGATCATATCATGCTAAAAATTATCTTTTTATCATACGCAAGCCTTCCCCTTTTCGGTCCATTGATTTTTAAGGGAAAAGAGGGGATGGACAGTTAGGGGAAGGGAAGGGAAGAGGGATGGAAAAAGTCTGGGGATCGTTCCTTTTTATTAGCCTGCTGTAATCTGATATAACGAAATCTAGGCTAACACAGGAACCTTGCAAAATCCTCGCCAAAAACGCTGAGAGGCTTTTTCCTCCTAGAATGTTCATCAATTTTTCTTAATTTGTTTTTGTCAGCGTTCGGAGCAGCAGTAGTAACAATCTGCTTGAGCCGGTTTTCCAAAACTTTGCTTCAGTTTGAACAAACTCGCAGAACAATGGAAAAAAATAGATTCAACGAAAATTGAACGAAAAAAAGATTAACCGTCAAAACAAAATTTTGAAAAAATGGCTCTAATGAAATGTTTTTAATGCTGCAGCATGCTGTCTGACATAAAAAAAATGGAAAAAATTGATGAACATTCTAAGAGGAGAAAGTCTTTCAGTTTTTTGTGGAGGCTTATTCAATGTTCTTGTGTGGGCGTAGGTTGGATTTTATCAGATTACAATTACTGCTGAAATTATTTCGAAGACTTGTTTTTGAAGTTCAGCAAGTTTGTCACATACCACCTAAGCTGTATAAGCGAACGTCAATAAAACCAGCCTGATTAGCGACACCCACTTTCTCAAGGGGGTGGTCGTCGCAAACTTGGACAAAAGTGTAATGAGGTTATTTTTCCTAGAACGTTTGTAACTGCATAGTTTCTTGCATTTCGAATCAATAATATTTTTAAAGTCCTTACTACCCTCGAAAGTACTATTTTAGAAAAAAGTTTTTTTGGAAATTTGATTTTGAGTTTTCAGGCTTAATTTTCATCGCAAAAATATAAAAATTATTTTTTCTGAAACTGCATTGAATTTTGCGTCCGATAGGTTGTTCTATTTTATTTTTGAGTGTAAACTAACAAAAAATATATTTTTTTTTATACTAAAATCAAATTCTCACTTGGGATTCTGACCTCGCTGGAGAGAAACTAAGAAGTCTGTCAAAATTTTTTGAGAATACAACGAGATAATTGTTTGGTTTTGACGTTTCTGCTACTCAAAAAATTAAATTTAAAAAATTGACGGACAAGATAGGTTTAGAAAACTTATGATTTTAAGGCTAAAATACGTGTTTTTTCTAGATTTAAAGCGATTTTCATCCAAATCGAAAATTCTTTAAGCATACAGCCTGAGATATGATCGTTACGGTCATTTAAAAAAATAAAGTCGATACCTCGAAAACTCAGGGAGGAGATAGACTTTCAATTTTTCGAAGAGAAATTTTTTGGACGTCCGGCGGAAGTGACAATCAGTGCAATCAACTTCGACTCATACTTGACGCCTATTGACTCAAATATTTTCATTTCTGGTGGTTTCATATCTTTCTTGTTTCTACATTCAGCGGGAAACCGATTACAAAACTACATTTTTGGCCAATTTTGCGACGACCACCCCCTTAAAAAATTGAATTTTCAAAAAAAATAACGACATTTTAACAAAAGTTGTTTAAATATAACCTCAATAATCCTTAATAAAATATTATAAGAACTCTAGTCCAATAAATCTGCCACGATTAGTGATTTTATTTGAAATTTCGGGCTGAATTTTAAGCAGTCTATGTGAAAATTAAAATAATCAACGGTTTTACTATTTCCAAAGTCATCATGAATATGTGTGTCTCCCTAACTTAATAATATTTTGAAAAATATAATTATTTTTTAAGATTCAAACAATGGATGGTCAAGAAATAGGACAATTACAAAAACACAAAGCAGGACTATTTCGAGAAATGATGACCGATTCTGATAACTTTTCTATAACTTTCCCGATTGATCTAGATGTTAAAATTAAGGCTGGTCTGCTTTCGGCAGTATTTTTAATTGTGAGTAATAGTACAAACTTTATTTGATAACTTTATATCCTTAAACCCTCCGAGGCATATAGCCTTTTCAAAGACTAAAGTCACTTTAAATCTGCCAAAAATGATGAAAAAAAGGATTGCAGAAAGTTCTCCTTCCAATACATTTTAAAATTTAACAATGCGAATCTAAAAATTTTTCTAAAAATTTTTCGGATACTTGGTTCAAATTTTCTCACGAGTTGATTGAAAGGCCATTTTTAGCTTAACTTTTACTTTCGAAAAAATACTTTTTGATCAAAATTTCGAATTATAATTTCAATTTAGCCAGTATTCAGGAAAATGTTTTGAGTACAGTTTGCAAAAACAATTAGCTTTCTTGACATATCTGGAGCAGAAATATTTTATTCTGGGAGTGAAATTTCAAAATATTCGATTTTAGTATGGATAAACTGATATGTTTTGAAAAAATAAATAATTTGTGAAAATCATGCCAGAGTGATACACTTATACCATATTTATTTGGCTTAATATTGTAAAAATTATCAAATAATTTCATTAAATCGAGAAAACTAACATTTTTTCCTAAAAAACCTTAGGTTTAATTAACTTTGCTTTTCGAACGTTTTTTTCATCAGATAGACTTGCAAATACCCTCAAAAGAACCAAAAGGATCGACTTTCTGATAAGCGTATTATAAACTATGGGTTAATTATATACCGTAAGGTTGCTAGAGAGCCAAAACTAGACTTAAGATTGACCTTGAGTGTTGACCAGTTTTTGCACTTTAGCGACCTTGCAAGTCTATCTGATGAACTTGAAATTGACCTTGAACTTTGACCGGTTATTTGAGGTCAAATATTGGTCGCCGACTCTCAAGCAAAAAAATGGGTAACCGAAAAACGCTTAATTTTCACTTGCCAAAAAATCAGCCTTCTAGCTTTGCATACGGCTTCTCCAGAGCCGGGTTATGGGACTACCTGTGAAATCTCGGAAAATTGACCGGAAAATCAATTTTTTTTCAATAGTTTAACTCTTCAACTTGATCATACCGGACAAATTGAAGGTTGATCTAATAAGAGTTCTCTGTGAACAACGCTCAAAAATAGCCTCCTGAAAGGGTTTTATGCCTTGGCGGAACTTTTTTTATATGCTTCGGAGGGTTAAAAGGATTCCTTGTCCCAACGAAACTCCATCTCAAAAACGTTAACTATCTCTATACCGGGTGTGCGAATCCCACTGATGTTGTCTAAGTGATTGTCCTAGTGATTGCTTGAGTGATTACACACCGATCAAATTTAGCGGTCCCAATATCAAGCTCCTTTGCCTATAATCATACTCAAGACAATGAGTAAGACAACATTAGTGAGATTCGAACACGCGCTATAGAGATAGTAAACGTTTTTGAGATGGAGTTTTGTTGGGAAAAGGATAAACAGTCTCCAGTAGATTCTCCACATTGAATATAAAAAATCTGAAAGTGCTCTGCTAATAATGTTAACTTTAGGATTTCATGTTCTTCGAAAAAAAATGATGAATGTCACAACGAATACAAAAAAAATCAATATTTTACATCATTCTGTTCACATAAAAGATACCAAATATGTTCTGTTCAGCAAATATTTGAAAAATTTAAATAATTGGTTTTAATGTAAAAAACAGCTCGATTTACAAAGTCGGTAAAATTAGCCTTTCCTAAGGTTGTAAAGAATTTTTTAGGACATTTTTGAGATCGTCGAGGTCCTTCTTGGTCTAAACAAAGGTATCCAAGAAAAAGGTTTTTTTGCTTACGGTATTGATTTTTGATATGTTCTAGGAAATCAAAAATAATAATGATTTATGCAAGAAAAAATTTCGCCAGGAAAGTCTTCAAAAAGGTGAAATCGAATTTTTGAATTAAATCCAAGAATAATATGTAGAGTGTTTAATTCAGAAAAGAATGGTATTTTAATTCATTTGAACTTATTGTAAAAACTTTATAGAATTGTAATATTTTTAAAATTATGACGTCAATTCGAAAGCCAACATTTTCTTCATTTTTGAAAAGAACTTAATTTTTGTCTCCATATCGCCGACAGTGCGAATGTCGCCGAAAGTGCCTCCTGTAGCTGATCATACATTAATTTTCAATATGTAAAGTTTTTGGGAAATTTGGACTGATGCTGTTATTGTCCTACAAAAAGGACGTTCTGTGTACAAGAGATACAGGAGCCTTAATCGTTCAAAATTGCTCGGTGATCAAGAGTAAACAGTAGATTATAATAACCTGGTGAATTCAAATTTTTTAAGTTTAAGTTTTGCAAACAATATAGATACCGCGGTTTTTGCAGTCTGATTGATTAATAACTTCGAGTCTAACTTTTTTCCTAGTTGTTGACTTTTCATTCACTTGGCGCTTTCAAAAGAAAAAATTCTAAAACAGCGAGCTTATTATAAAAACATGCATAATAAATCATGATTTTTGATCTTCACGATTGAACGCCTTTGTTTTTTATAATTTGAATTGCTTGCTTTATAATCGTTTTTATGGATTTATTGGAATTAGAGAGAAATGTTGGTTATGAAACGGGATTTACACTTTTTAAAGTTTTTTTCTTATGTTTGTGCTCATAATGGTTAATTTCTGTTCGAACTGGCTTGTTTGCTTCTGAATTATATTTTAGATAGCGAGCGTTATAGAAATCTTAAACTTTATTTAGTATTGAAAATCTCAAATTTGATATTTTTATGATTTTAATACTCTGAATGCTTTCGGGTAGAATATAATGTTTCTAATGCAGGTAATTTAATCAACCCTAAAGCGCCTTTGATTATTATTCGACGTATTTTTTGACTAAAAATCAGGCATTGTTGACTTGATTTGATTTTTGCTATTCAATTTCGGATTCAATTTTTTGGCACGTTTTTTCCTTATTTTATTTTGTAAAACGATACATTATGCAACAAAAATCACCATTTGCCTTTTGGTCTCAACTGCCCGTAAAACGCCTAATCTAAATTTTATTTTCGAACATAAATTACGACATTCAGTGGTCAAAATTTGTCGAATTTTGTTTCGCGAGTCCTTTCTCTGTTATTTTGCATATTTTTTTGCTATCAATATAAACAACGAAATTAATAAGTTTTTCGTGCTTATTATCGTTAGCTGATAAGATAATAATAAGTTCTTGCGCAAGCCAATTATTTTTTATAAATTTTTGATTAGTTTTTAGTTCGAATTTTGATTTTTGATTCGTAAAAATTTAAAACATGTCGTAAAACATTTTTAAGAATATATTTTAAAATTTTTCGCAAATCAAGCCCAGAAATTTTAATTATTATTTTTTCGAATTCTTCATCAAAAATCAGCTATTTAAAAAGGTACATTTTACCTACAATCAACCAATGGCGCAGCGACGTTTGTCGCAAACTATAAGTCATCTTTTTTCATCATGTTGACGCCCATTATGTCCACGCTTGTAGCGGTGCTCCTAAAGTTGATTGTATAGAACCCCCTTAAAAATAAGTAGGAAAAATTGTCTTTAATGATTACTGGCATAAACTGACGTTTGAAAAGCCAGACAAAAATAATAAGCATATCAAGAAATTTTCGGAGTAAATTAATATTTTACATATTTTTACTCCTGATATCCCTTTAACGCCTTTTGCTCAATCTGAGTGATGTGGGCTGAAAAGGGGCCTCATGAGTGGCTAGGAGGGGTCTTAGGACTGTTCGGATTGGCTCCCTTAACCCACATCTCTCAGATTAAGCAAAAGATGTTAAAGGGATATAAGTTTTTTGCTAAAACCTGATTGGTACTCCTGATTGTTACATGAGCATATAAATAAACATTTTGATCGGAAGATGTTAGTTTGAGCAAAAAAGGAAGATCGGGAACAAAAATGTGTCATGCTGTACATAGAACATTTTTGTACAATTTAACTAAATTTCGAAAAAAGCTGGAACTAATTTACGAAATGTGGACGGTGTTCGTATCATAACAACCCTTATCCTTTTGATGCTGATACTTTTGCTTGCGTTTGCGAACATTTATGTCATTGTTATCAAAGTTGGAACGAAAGATCAAATGCTTCTTTTCCCCTGTTTTGTAGTTCTGCTTTTGCTTGTTTTACTAACTGTAGCTTGGGGTTATGGAAAATTAAACTGAATAAAATTTCGAGACAGAGATAAAAGTTTTCGTGCAAACAGTAAAAAAATTCGTAGTAAAAATTTGAGAAGTTTTCCAGGTTTATCGCAGTGTAAAAACTCCAGTCAGAAAAAGCACTAATTCAAATGACGCAATCGAAGTAAAATGTAATTTGTAACAAAAACCTCTTGCGATGAAGTTCCGGCGATATTGTTACCATCGGCGATATATGTGAGGAATTGAGACGACAATCGTGAAATTTCAAAGGTTATTTCGGCGATATTGGCACTTGAAGAATAAGTCAATAAAATAAGCTTGCATCTGAGTGGCCACCCAATCATATTCTCGCATTTTGCATAATTCAAACATTCAGTATCTATCCGACGAGAGTTTTTAATTAATATCGAAAATTATACATTATTGTATTTGGGTAAAAATATTGGCAAATTCGGCGATATTGGGCCGGGGAAATGAAGCCCCTGTTGATCCCTTTACGAAGAAGATAAATATTTTTTAATTTTGTCTAGTACATTATGAGGGGAAATGTCCTAATCGACATTGCGTGAATAAATTTGAATTTTGACAATGTGTGGCGCCCGATCTTAATTAATTTCGCACAATTTCAAAATTAAAATTTATTTGCAATGTCGATTTGGGCATTTTCACATAATTTTGAAGTGATTTGGACACAATTTCGATCAATTTGATGCATTGGTGAGACATCATGGTCCCAATTCAACTAGTGGAATGCACTAAGGCCCTTTAAAGTAGTATTAATGTACTAGATCAAATTAGAAAATATCTACCTTCCTCGTAAAGGGATATGATAGTTAATGCTGGTTCCCTTCAAAATCTTATTTTCGATCAATTTTAAAAATAATATCTGTGGTGACCTGAACAAAAAGAACTTATAAGATGAGCAAATAAAATTGATCTTATTTTATAGTTTCAGAATTTCTTAGTTTGGAGAGCGATTATTAACTGATCACCAATTTCATATTATTTTTTAATGGCTTGGCAGTAAAAGGCCAAAATACTAAAAAGCCAAAAACTAGATATTTTATATCTTTCTGGCTAGAAAATATATTTTTCAGAATAATATGATATTGATGTAAATTTTAGCGAAATTCAGAAGAAAAAAAAACAATATTTTTTTTAATGAAAATTTGTTGAGAAACTCAACAAAACGAATATTTTTCTTGGAAAAGGGCCAATTTTCTAATATATTTTTCTGTAATTTAATTTTTTATTTTAAAAATATTGTAAAAAACGCAAAGATTGATTGCAAACAAGAATATCAGTATTTTTCCATAACAAATCCTTTGTTTTTTTCAAAAAATTGAAAAATTCGATTGGCCTTCCTTTATTTGAGCTTTTCACTGCCAACCTTTTTTAATTCGAAATTAATGCAACTATCTAAGAAAGACACTGAGCAAAATAACTTTTATTTCAAAAAATATATATATGAATAGTGAAAGTAAAACTGTCTGATTTATATTTTGGGTTTCCCGTTCTAACCTCACGTTTAATTTACTCAAATCATTAAATCACTCAATGTTATTTTGAACTGATTCCAACAAGATTTCTTCTGTATCAAACAAACCATCATTTAATGTATTAGAGATGTTCAGTTCACAACTATTTTTTTGCAGCTTATTAGTTTTAACGATAAATGCAAAGCATGGAAGACGGAAAGATAGAGGAAATAAAGACAAGAAATGAGAATTAAATTCAAAAAATTATATCATGATTTTTAACGTTCAGTACACGAAATAGCATTTGGAAGTTTCTCTTGACTATCACAAAATGACTCTCATCTGAGCTGGTTTGTCTTTCACAAAATTATAATGACTTTTGAAATTTTTGAAAACATTTTAACGGGGGCTTGAAAAACAACTTTTCGATTTTCTTCATTTTTTACCTAAATCGGTCAAAGTTATATCGCAATATTGAAGAAATAACAACAGTGGTGGCAAATTTGTCCTAGTCTGATTAAAATAGCATGAAATATTTTTTTCACTGAACCAGCGTGATAAAATACATATCAAATACAGTCAAAAAATATCTCGTGAATAAGAAAAAACTTATCTTGGAAAAAAATCTAAATTTTTGAGGGGGTTGTCGGTGCTAAATGTTGGAAATATTCAAAAAATTCAAAGTGGCTTTTATTTATCACATGACAAATTTTATGTAATAATAAGCAATATATGTGGTCCGCCTACTCTTTACGGTTTGATTGAACACAAAACAGTAAGTAAATTGTTAACTGTCGAGAAATGCGGTGCTTGTTAATCAGCATTAGATTTTTTTTATTCAGCAGGAAAAAACTTTCACATGCTGCATACAATTCTGATGCATTTTTCTGGGATTGTACTCCAGTTAAACGCCAATAATTTCGCGTTTTTATATTTTCAATTTTCGGTTAAACTCCCGAAAAATGATAAAAGCAGAAATTCTCCACTGTTGTTAAAAAACAATTTCCGATTTTCTAGGCGATAAAAGTCAAAAACAAATAATCAGAGCTCAGGATTTCAACAGTGCGTGGTTTCTGCACAATTCCAGAAAATTTTGTTAAAATATGTTGCAAAATGCGAATTTTATTTCGAATTCGAGAGTTCAAACAAGCTGAAATTTAGCTTATTTTTAATTTGGCCTTTGGTCATGAAAATGATTATAAAAAATAATTATTTTTCTTACCAGTTATCCTCGCGGTTTGAATTTACATATGCATTCAAAAATTCACTCACGCCGGCAATATTAACAAAGTAATAGCGATTTTAATTTGCTTGCAATAATCTAGATTTTACACCCACAACCCCCTTCAACATCAAGAAAAAATTGTCGTCAGTTCAAGCTTCAAGATTTTTAATCTCCAGAAATATTTCACAGGCCGTGAAATTCTCATGTATTTTATTATCTAGATAAGTTAACAGACAAGGTTTCTACGTTAATTCCGAAAATATGCATCTAAATTGAATCTAGAGATAATGGTCGAATATCCTTTTATCACACTTTTGTAAATATCTCGGCCCTGATTAGCAAACTTAGTGTGTTTTTAAGTAGTAGGGCTCGGATATTCACAAAAGTGTGATAAAGGAATATTGAAAATTGCTATTTTCCAAAGTTAAATCTCAAAAAATAGTCAGATCATAGCTCAAGTGCGTTGATGTCATGGGCTGAAAATGAATTGGGCAAAATTAAATCGATCAATAACACTTATCATGCAGAATTGTCAGAATCGTCCTCAAATACTGTTGCCGATATTTATGAAAAATTAAACAACCTAACAGAAAGCTAAGATTCACAAATAAAGCATATTTTCAAGAATATTTCCAACACTCAAATTACTCAAGTTTTATGCTGTTTAATTAAAACTTATGCATAATAAAATATTTTATCATAAAACATTGAATTCATGAGATTCGCTTCAAAATATGGAATGCGTCATAATTAACTGAAAAGTGATAAACACCTCGACTATTATCAAAACCTACTTACATGAGTAATCAACTTTCATTTATGACGCATTTTAAGTTTTGAACCAAATCTCCCAAACACAGAAATTTATTTTGACGGGTTATATTTTTGAAATGAATCTCCACCCCATGTCCGGTCAGTAAGTTCAATTGAGATGGTGCCAGATGTGCGGAGATGATTGGCTGAGGTGACCTCTTTTTCACTTTAGCATATAAGTTTCGGCCAATCATCTGACTGTATCATTTTCCATAAAATTAAGCAATATTAGAATCGAGCGTCACAACCGTATTTTGCTGGAAGTTTATGAATTTATACTGCATTAATTAAAATGTATTTTTTCAAAATAAAAAGCAAACCATTGTTAATCTTATCAAATATATGAAACTCTATTCGACCACATTGAACGTATTGATATAGCTATTCTCAATTTGGATCGAAAAGTGACTGACATTTGGGCACCACCACTGCCTCAAACAACGCCATTTCCAAAAAGAACGTATAATCGAATTCTACTCATGTCTGGAGAATCTCCGTCTTTGCCATCAGATGTAATTTCGATACAAACGGGAAATATAATTTCGTTTCGGGTAAGTTTTTCATATTTTTTAGAAGATAAAAAGTAAATTTTACAGTCACCTTGATTTGAAAATAGTAGTTTATCACGTCCTTCTCTGGTGGCAGAATTTTGCTCACCCCCTGGCGTTTTTTACACCAAAATGTACACCAAATTTATTTCAAATTTCATTTTTGAAAGTTTTTTTTTCAATTCTTTATCTTTAAGGACGGTCAGAACCTTATTTAAAAAATGATACACCCCCCGAGGGAACTTTATCTTGAAATTAAAATAGTTGAACTAACCTTGACGTTCAACTTTGTTAATAATAAATCTGAATAAATAAAATTGATCAAAAAGTATTCGTTTAAATGGGTAGGTTAGCAGCAATACAAAATGGCAGGGAAACAATATGGCCGGAGTGTAAACGTGTTTTGTATGATTTAATACAGTAGTGACCCTTAGAATAATTTTATATACATTATGTGTCACATTAATTTTAGAATAATTTTATGTACATTAGGTGTCACAGGTCGATGCTAATATAGAGACTAAGAGGGGTATCTAAAATCGGAGGAGGCCATTCAGGATGATTTTATTTTGGCCATTTTAGACACAAATGAGCTAAAATTTCGAAATCTCATACACCAATTTTTTACTCCAAATAAACCAAGAAACATGATGAAAGTACTCAAAATGCTTGGATTTTGACTTTGTCTCGGCCAATTTTAGGAACATACCTAGGTGTAAATATTAAGATGAAAATCAACTTTTTGAGAGTTACTACTGTGATAACTTTCTATATCAAAAAAATGAATGTTCAATTTTGAGGGTGAGAGAAAATATGGATTAAGGGGGTGGTTGAAGCAACCTTTCAAAGGCATTTACAAATAGCAAATTGAAAATAAAAATATTTTTCCTGAATAAGTTGACCATAAAAAATTAAATGGTTACAACTAAAAAATCTGTATCTAATACAAAAAATTTCTAGAATTTTCAAAATTATAAAGTTTTTGACTTTCTTGCTGAAAGTAGAAACAAAGCTTACCACATCTCTGACAGACAAATCGTGACTATTTAAGAAATAATTAATCGCGAAACCTATGCTTCACTTTTGATTTTGTCGATTTTTGTTGCTGCAAGCAAAACTGCAGCCTCAGATCAAAAAACATAAAAAACAAGGGAATAATCTGTCTCACATGCATGCCGAACACGTTCTACTTCTTTGGCTGACGCATCAAGGATAACAGTCGACTTAAAATTACAGGATGAATTACAAGTTACCATCAAAAAATATTGATTCGTACAGGGAGGGCATATTTTTTTTCCAACACGACGACCATGAAGATGACACTGGAAATTACTGAAGGCTAAAATAAAATTATTAATGGATAACAAAGTCGTATGGTTATGAAAATTAAGATTGATTTTGACGCTACAAAATATGACTCAAAAATGACTTTGGTGCAATCACTCGGTGACACTGTTTTATGTGGTAAAAAATAAGAAATTTACAAATATGAAAAAAAAGAAAGTTATAGTATCAACGGAGATACTTACTATTAGTTTGTTTTCTAGCGAGTCTACAATCTTTGTCACAGTAAATACGAATTTTTGTTACTTTCAAAATCTTTTCAGTACTTTTTGTGAAATAATCATACCGAGCCTTTTTTCTTGGAACATCATCATCGATTTTTTCCACTAAGTCGATGATCAACGTGTTGGACGATGAAGAACTTGAATTTTCATCCTGAACCGTGTGTTTAGACATTTCAAGTGTCTTATCGGATAAAATTTATTCAAGATTTTCTTGGAAATCATCTGCGTTTTGAAAATTTTCTATTTCTTGTTCGATAGGATCAGTTTGAGTCTCCGCTGTTTTATTTTTAAGCTGCAGTAATTTGAGACAAACATCAAGTAAAATATTTTGTCTTAATAAAGTATAGGTTGTTGATAATTCGTTAGTTTGTAAAAAACAATCTAAATTTTCTCTATTCATTTCGACAGCAGTTTGTCTACAAATGTCCGGAAACATTTCAGCGATTGAGCAATGACCGGTAAGAACATTGTGAATCATTCGTAAATATTATTTTTGAATAATCTTGACGTTTTTGCTCTTAATAAAGGGTATTTTTCTATAATAAAAATATAATTTTAATATTTTTTTTGTATAAAAAGATCAATCATTAAACCAGTGAAAACCAGAAGAAATTACAAAACGACCTCCAATGATTCATGATATAGACACAGGATCGAACATCGACATGAAGCATCATAAAATTGAACATCGATATGAGGAGCAAGATCGAGACATAAATTGAATCATCGATATAGACATCAAAATTGAACATCGATATGAGACATCAAAATTGAACATCAGATGAGAAACCAAAATTGGACATCGAAATGAGACATCAAAATTGAACACCAGATGAGACATCAAAATTGAACATCGATATAAGACATCGAAATGTAACATCGAGAAACAGCTCGGAAATTACAAAGTTGACGAATTTTGTATCGTCGATGGTACAAACTATGTTTTAGAATTGAATGGATGTCTTTACCATTCATGTGTTTCTTGTGGATACCAGGTACCGCCTGAAAGTCGACAGGAAATATATTAAACGATAAGTTTATTAATTTTTAACCACAAGTTTTTTAGTTGATGGTTGAAAGAGAAGCTTATTTGCAATCAAAACTCAAAAAATATGTTATAATTCACAAGTGGGAATGTGAGTGGCGAAAAAAGGAAAGTCAGTTTGAATTTCAAAACCAAAATCAGTCCTTTATTAACCATTGACAGTTTACGTGTTGATGACATGATTTCGCTTATTAATGACAACAAGCTATACGGATTTGCTCTCGTTGATTTTAAGTCAACCGAAAGATCAGCATTTTTCAACTCAATAAATTGGGGTCCTATTTATAAGAAAATTCAAGTCGAGTTTGAAATGCTTCCATCATGGATAGCACTTCCAGCATTCGATTTTGAGCCAAAATTAACTAATTGGGCTTGCATTTACAGATTTATGGGTTTGTGTAAAATTTTATTGCGCGTTTAATGATATTTAAATTTTTATCGAAAAAAAATCGAATTTTATGACAAAAACATTTTTTTTGGCAAAAAAACAGGTTTTTCGGCTTAAAATACAACCTTATAAGGTCTCATAACTGTGAATAATTTTTTTACTGAAAGATCATTTAGTTAATGATTCGAGGATAGCAATATAAACCAGTGGCTGAAGGTGGTGCTATGAAAAAAAATGAAAATTTGGTTTTGGGATTTTTACTAAGTAATTTTCGAAATTTGGATGAAAAATTTTTCGAAAAAAAATATTGTGGGCGTTTTAAACAATTTTAAAATTAAAAAAAATTTTAAAATTTGTTTTCAATAATTTTTGATAAAAAATTATTGAAATTTTTTTTCGATTTTTTAAATTGTTTGAAACGCCCACAAAAAAAAATTCTTCGAAAAATAATAGGGGAACCTCGACTGACCATAGAAAAATTATGAAAAATAAATTTCGTCATTAAAAATTTCGATTTCCAAATGAATTTGCTAATATTAAAGGTTAATACAGATAACATACTACCTTCAGTATATGACGCTTCAACACAATGGCTGAATGAAATGTAGCTCTTCCGAGCCGAAACCCGGTTAAGGAAGTCGTTTTGTTCTTAATGATAATTCATTTCGTCTCGAGTTGAAATCTCATTGAAGCCAGATACACTGGAAGAAGTATGTGATCTGTATTAACTGAGTAATTTCTGTCTAACCGGTTGTTAATAGAACTTGAATTTACAGAAAACAATTTCTTCACAAAAAATTCTAAATAAATTTCCAATCTAAGATTGTCAAAAAAAAGGTTAAAAATAAAATAATATTCTCAGATATTATTAGTTACATTTTCAAATTAAATATTACAAGCATTATGTATACTAACAATTCACAACTGTTATAATTAACAACAACGCTTGTTATTTGAAACAAATTATTCACGTGTGTGCTTCAGCCAATGAAAATTCTTAAGAGTATCTATAAGCGTTAGCTTTTCGGCGATATTGCGCTGACGAAATCGCACCCTCTGCATTATGTTGTAAATCGAACTATTTTTAGGAATTATTAAAATTTTTTCTAAGTATTTTTCTACAACTGAAAAAAATTTAATGAAAATTTTTTTGCAGACGTTTTGCAGAGACAATTTAAAAAAAAATTTTCGAAATTTTTTTTAATTTTTTATTTTCTGAAACGCCCGCAAACAATTTTTCAGTAAATTTGTTTTTCAGTTGTAGATAAATTTAAAAAATTCTGGAAAAAGAGTAACATGACACCATCTATCTGAGATGTATTTACCAAAAAACTGGTGGTAACTAAGTTTATAAAGGCGGTTACTTTGATAGAAAAATAATTTTTGTCCGATCAAACGGGCATCCATTTTTTCTTACTTTCACGTTTTTTTTCTCGAAAAAAATTAATTTTTTTTGAAAAAGTGTGTTAATTTTATTCATAAGTGGCGTTCACTCAAAAACTACAGCCACTACTGGCAGTTCTTTAATAATAATTAAATACTGAAAAAACGAAAAATCGCTATATTTTGATCACGTGACGACCAATTTTTTTTTCATAATTTTTTTTCCCATTTTGACATGAATAATTAATCCCCACAAAGTTTCAATACAATCCACCTATTATTTCTATGAGTCGATATTAATGGTAGAAGTGTAATGTAACATCGATATGAGACATCATAATTGAACATCGATATGAGACATCGAAATGTAACATCGAGAAACAGCTCGGAAATTACAAATTTGACGGATTTTGTACCGTCGATGGTACAAACTATGTTTTAGAATTTAATGGATGTCTATACCATTCATGTGTTTTCTGTGGATACCAGGAACCGCCTGAAAGTCGACAGGTAATATTTTAAATGATAAGTTTATTAATTTTTAACCACAAGTTTTTTAGTTGGTGGTTAAAAGAGAAGCTTATTTGCAATCAAAACTCAAAAATTGTGGTATAATTTACGAGTGTGAATGTGAGTGGTAAAAAAAGGAAAGTCAATTTGAATTTCAAACGCAAAATCAGTCCTTTATTAACCATTGACAGTTTACATGTTTATGATATGATTTCGCTTATAAATGATAACAAGCTATACGAATTTGCTCTCGTTGATTTTAAGTCAACCGAAAGATCTGAATTTCTTAACTCAATAAATATGGGTCCTATTTATAAAAAAATTCAAGTCGAGTTTGAAATGCTTCCATCATGAATGAAAGTGAAAATGAATGCTAAGACGTATCCAAGAACCACTTTTGTACAGAGTATGGGGGGCAAAAAACAATCAGTCCATACTAAACTCTTGAAATTTAATGTCGATAATGGATTCAAAATAATTAAATTGCATCGGTTTTTTGAGTATGAGGGTGCTCCTGCTTAATCAAATGTGTTCACGAGTGTATATGAAGCAAGAGTAGCTGCAACAGAGAGTTCTGACGAAACTAAAAGAACTGCAATTAAGGAAAGTTTTATTATTTACATATAAATTATTTAAAACGTTTATTATTTTAAAGCATCGTTTAATGGTTCTTTTAAAAATTGGTTTCAAACTCCATGTATGGTCAAACTCTAATGGTAATAACACTATGTTTAGTTTATCTAACTAATTTTGTTATAAAGAATCCTTAAAGGTTTTCAAAAACATCGATCAAATCTGGGAAAAGTGCAAAACGGCGCAAAAATGATTGGTTTGATAGGGATAACAGAAAATTGCCCAAATGTCTTCGAGGTGTCATCAAAAAAAATATTGTAGAGCGCTATCCAATGCACCTTGGGTTGACCGTTTTACACTTTTCTAAATTGATTATGCTCGAATTTATTTGATTAACAAAAAAATGCGAAAATTTCGAAAAAATATTTCTGATAATTGGGTTGTTAGTACACCTAATTATCACCTTATATCAATTTGGAGCATTTCAAATGCCTCTAAGGCCTATATTTAATCAGACAGATATATCCCCTTAAAAACATGAATTTGCGGAATCTTTATTATGATAAAAATATTTTATTAACTTCTAAATAAAAAATTCAAACATAATTCGATGTCTAATGTGTCACTATATCATTCCAATCAAATGTAAAATAGTATCGTTTTGATGTCCGACGTTGGTATTTCTTCGTAGAGTCTCATATCCATGGCTTTCATTCGTGTTCCATCATAATGTCACATATCGATGTTCCATCATTATGTCTCATTTTGATGATATTAAATGATGTCTCATATCGATGTCTCATTTGATGTTCAATTTTCATGTCTCATATCGATTCTCGATCCTGATGCCCCATCGCGATGTTCGATCTTGATGTCTCATATCGATGTTTCGTTTCAATGTCTCATCTGATGTTTAATTTTGATGTCTCATTTCGATGTTAAATCTTGATGTCTCATATCGATGTTACATTTCAATGTCTCATGTCGATGTTCAATTTTGATGTCTCATAGCGATGTTTAATTTTGATGTCTCATATCGATGTTCAATTTCGATGTCTCAGTGTTGATGTCTCATATCGATGTTTCCGATCGATGTTTCATTTCGATGTTCAATTTTGATGTCTCATATTGATGTTCAATTTTAGTGTCTCATCTGCTGTTCAATTTTGATGTCTCATATTGATGTTCAATTTTAGTGTCTCATCTGCTGTTCAATTTTCATGTCTTATATCCATGTTCCATTTCGGTGTTTCATATCGATGTTCAATTTTGATGTCTTATATCTATGTTCCATTTCGGTGTCTCATCTGATGTTCAATGTTGATGTCTCATATCGTTGTTCCATTTCGATGTCTCATCTGATGTTCAATTTTGATGTGAAATTTTGATGTTCAATTTTGATGTCTCATATCGATGTTACAATTTGATGTCTCAATTGATGTCCAATTTTAATGTCTCATATCGATGTTCAATTTTTGTGTCTCATCTGATGTTCAATTTTGATGTCTCATTTCGATGTTCGATTTCGGTGTCTCATCTGATGTTCAATGTTGATGTCTCATATCGATGTTTCATTTCGATGTCTCACATCGATGTTCAATTTTCATGTCTAATATCGATGTTCAATTTTGATGTCTCATATCGATTTTCAATTTTGGTGTCTCATATCTATGTTCTTATATGATGTCTCATATCGATGATTCATTTCGGTGTTTCAAATCGATGTTCAATTTTGATGGCTCATATCGATGTTTCATTTCGGTGTCTCATCTGATGTTCAATGTTGATGTCTCATATCGATGTTTCATTTCGATGGCTCATCTGATATTCAATTTTGATGTCTCATTTTGATGTTCAATTTTGATGTCTCAGTTGATGTACAATTTTGATGGTTGATGTCGATGTTCAATCCTGATGTCTCATATCGATGTTCAATTTTTGGTGCTCTCAATGATGTTCAATGTTTTGATGTTCTCATATCGATGTTCCCTTTCCGGTGTCTCATTGATTGTTCAATGTTGATGTCTCATATCGATGTTCCATTTCTATGCCCTATCTGATTTTCAATTTTGATTTCTCATATCGATGTTCTTATATGATGTCTCATATCGATGTTTCATTTCGATGTTTTATATCGATGTTCAATTTTGATGTCTCATATCGATGTTTCATTTTGATGTTTCATCTGATGTTAAATTTTGATGTCCCATATGATATGGGTCATATCTTATTTTTTTTAGTATCGTATGAAATGTTTCATCGTTTAAAACCTTATGATACCTGGTAGACGCTTATTGGTAGATGATGATCACAAGCTCAGATTATTTTGAAACATTTTCCATTTCATAGTTTAATTCCTAATTTGTATATATTTTCTATTCAAAATATGAGATTGTTTTACAAAGAAATTACTGAGGAAATTTCAAGACTGATAAAATGCATTTTAGAGAATGTCCGATCGTTTTAAAATCCCTAGAACTTACTTGTGGGATCGAGTCAGACGTACAACTTCCATAAATTCCTAAGTTGCAACCACACAGGTTGAACTGTCAGGAGTTGTGATCACAGAAGTTGCCATCACAGGAGAATTTACTGATTTTGAGAACGATCTTTTGGGTCAAATTACTAAACAAATTTAGGATGAAAATGTGTTTTATTCTTTTTTTGGGGCCATGCTTGGATGTTGTATCACATTCGCTTGGGTTAACCGTAAAGGTAAGCATTTAATTTGACTAGTGACATTAAAAAAATGTTGAAGAAATTTTCCTTTCAATATATTATTTTCAATTTTTAGATTTATTCGGTTACTGTCGCATTGTACTTAATTGTTTCCGGTGTCGCCGACTGCCTTTTCCTTGACGACCTTAACCCGAACATCATCATTTTAATGGTGAGTTAAAACATTTTACATGATAACTATCATGAATTAAGTTCAATCATTTTAGTTGTTGTTTTGGGGTTGGTATATTTTCTTAAAAAATCACCGATATTTTTTATATCCGTTTGTATTTGGAACCAACTAGCTCAAAAACTGTTTGAACTACATGTACAACAGACTCGCCAAACACTCACACAATTTACTCGAACCGTCGAGGTGGACACTGTTCAATAAATGGTGACACGAAGTAAAATTCCACGTCCAGTTAACCAATCTTCTTGGTTTTTTCAGGTGCAAGCAAAAAAGTGAAAAAGAAAAATTGAGAAACTTACATTTTGCTTTCTGGGTCATTTTCATCTACATTTTGATAATTATATAGTAAAAAAATTTCTACTGAATTCTTAGCGTGACAATTTTTTAATTATTTTGCTTATAACCCATTAAACCTGCTATACTTTTTTCCTGCCATTAACAAATTTGGACATATATAATAATAATACGGGAGACCGATTTATTGTGTAGAAATTTCCACTAGGACACTCTTTTAGTGAACAAAAAAAACTATCTAGAAAAATCGGACCCCCTTATTAGTATTAAAGATATTTTATACTCTAATTTTCATAACAATAGAAAAAACGATATTATATAATATGCGTTGCTACCTGGCAAGCTTCTAAAACAAAATAAAAATTAATGATATTGAAAAGATTTTTTTGATTTACTTATTTGCAGTTGAAATCAGAATTGTTTTTCCAGGTATTGAATTCTGAACCTAAATGTTATTAAATAAAAATAATCAAAGTTTGTTGGCCAATGAGATTCGTTTATTTTGTTTTGACCAATGAGCTCTCTGTATTTTTAGGTCCAATCACAGAGCGGTATTTCAAAATTTCTATTTTGAGATAAAGTTTCCTCGGGGGTGTATCCTTTTTTAAAATAAGGTTCTGACCGTCCTTAACCCCCTCACACGCTTTGACTATCTAAAGGCAAAAAAATTTTCGGGAGCCAAAACGGCGCAGAAATAACATTGTCACAGACCTACAATTCAAA
>SCLH01000795.1:77242-93073 GCA_004367855.1 Oikopleura vanhoeffeni
TAAATTTTTGAAAATTGAGAGAGGAGATAGATTTTGAAAAATGGCTGAAAAAAGCGGTAAATTGGCGCTCGAGAGCATTCTAGGGTAAATTTCAAAAATTTGGAGGGGGCGTTTTTTATAAATCAAAAATCATTAGCATACCTTTATTATCACTATTAACCAATGAAAAACCAGGGAGGAGATAGATTATTGCGTTTTGAAAATTATTGCTCTCTAGCTCTAAATTATATGTCCGAAAAAAAAATTTCTTTCTCAATTTTGACTTCAAATTGTTTGAAGATCAATATATTTTTTTTAATTTGACTCCATCTTGTTTTATTCTCTCACAATCTTGCCTCAAAGTCAAAACATGCGAAAAAGATCCCCCCTCCAGCCCCTTAAGGATGTGGGTGTTGCTGATTTCGGACAAAACTGATTTTGGACAAACTGGCAGAGCTGATATCCCAAAAACTTTTGTATCTTAAAGATCAACTTTCGCGATAATTCTGAATTTGACAGTAATCTGATACACAGTCAGTTTTTATTTGAGCTATCCTGTGCAAAATTTGAGTAAATTTTGAAATTTAACCCAGGAGGAAATAGATTTTCTGATGAACAAAGTCCAAAAACGGTGGTTAATCGAATATTCTAAAAAAATATAGGACTTATCAACAAAACGGCTCCCCTTGAGTTAGACCTACTTATTCTATAGGTTATGTTAAAATTCAGGTTTATTTCACAATAAAACCTGAGAGGATTAGATTTTTCGTTTTAGATTAGGTCCATTTGTCTTGCTTATGTGTTTGAGAGTGTATTCATCCAAAAAACTTTTGACACATGTTTTCCGCAAGTGGCTGGTTCTAAAACTTGTAATCTGATAATAGTCTTTGTTTTGGCGTAATGTTTGCATCGAAATATGTCAAAGGTAGGAACCGGGGATACCCTAACCGGTGGACAGAAAAAAAAAGTTCCGCCAAGCCACCGACATTTATAAAGGTGACCCTGTTTCAAGCCGCGTATTACGAGAAATCCAAGGTAGTTAGAGTCTTCAATTTTTTTTTGCATAAAGGGAATTCAAAACGATATATTTCTGCATCCGACATTGTGATATTCAAGAATTTCGATTTTATAGTTCTAGAGATTTCTGAAATTAGAGCAAGGTACAGCATATCACGTGATGATACAAGCTCACCAGTGTGTGTTCACAAAGTTATTGTGGATTTGGGAAATCGATGCACAAGGATCTGACCTATGTCATCGTTTTTCTGATTTTTATTATATAATAATCAATCAAAAAATTATTTTTAAAGGTAGGGTTTAAAATTTTTGATTGAAAAAATCACAATTTTTCATTACAAAAATGGTATTTTCCCCTATAAACAGATAAGGTACACTTTCTGATATTTATTTCTTAGGGTCGATTGTATACTGAATCAAGTGACCTCTGTGGACCAAAATTTAAATGCTCGAATTAATTTTTTAATAATCTAAAATTTTTCCCCGCTGAAATACTTTAAAATTGAAATTTGAAATATGCAACTTTTTGAAAAATATTGTTTTCCGTATACCAATTGATCTTTGTTGATTGTCACCATGTGGACAAAACACTTCTAACAAACTGGCTATTTTCAAATTTTCAATTGACGCAATAGTTCGCATTTAATTTTATTTCTAGAGCTAAAGATTAGAAAAAATTCTCAAAAAATCTCAACCCTCCGTAAAATTTTGAACAAAATTTCCAACAAAATTTAGTCACTTTTTGACATCTTGCAAAACTTCTTATAATGTATTCGAAGGAGACAATCTCTCGATGGTTTTTTGCATATTTTAGTGTTTTAATAAATGCAGTCACCTTTATAAAGGTGTTGTGCTTACACGGGTTAAATAGGCTTGACCAGACGAAAAAAATCGTTGACTTGGCTGAGCTTGACAAGGCAATAAATTCAGTTCACTTGGATTGGCTTAACCAGACAAAAATTTCGTTTCAATTTTTGATCGAAATTTGGAATTTCCTATCAAAGATTTATTTTTTGACTAAATTTTCTGCTGAATTTGGAGTGTTTCTATCGAAAATTAAAACTTCATTAAGGATATCCCGGTCCCTAATTAAAGATATTCTCGATTAAATATCAGCCAAACACGGCTTCGAGGATATTATTCAGATTAGCCAGTTTGTAGAATTAGCCTTCATCTTGCGTAAAACATGTGTCAAAACTTTTTGCATGCATACACTCCCAAACACATAAGCAAGACAATGAGACCTAAGCCAAAACGGAAAGTCTATCTCCTCTGCGGTTTCATTTTGAAATAAACTTGAATTTTAACTCAGTCAAACAGTTAAAACATCAGAAATTCAATTTAATTTTAGTAAATAAATACAAAAATCAATAAAATTTCAATGAAGATTTTTTAAAAAATCTAAAATTTTGTTTAAGAATGTTCTCAATAAATTTATGTGAAATTAAGAACAACATTCAAATTTTTGGAATTTTGAATATCTTATCAAATAAATTGATTAATAGAAACGTGAAATCAAGAACAAAATTAGTAAATCTTGATGAAAAAATGGATAACTAAATTTACGATACAATTTAGTAATCCATTTTTTTATCAAGATGTACTAATTTTGTTCTTGATTTCACGTTTTCAATAATCAATTTATTTGATAAGATACTCAAAATTTTAAAAATTTGGATGTTGTTCTTAATTTTACATAAATTTTTGGCAAACATTTTTAAACAAAATTTTTGATTTTTCAATAAATTTTCATTGAAATTTTTTTGACTTTTTGAAAACAAAAATTTGAAGTTTGTTTCAGTAGAATGAATTTTTTACGTTTGTTCCGATTTGACTTCTAAAGCTTTAGAATTTTGGCTTGACGTTAGCCAACTTTTTCTTCGGGGCCAACCTTTCTTTTGAGCCTACTTTCGAAAAAATCGAAGCACATTTTTTTCGAAAAAATTTTCACGTGACCTTGAAAAATTCATATTTTTTTGTTTGGGGTCGAAATTTCACAAAGCCGCTCGCATGAAGCCTATGTTTGTTAAGAGTTAGCTTTTGCAAAAAATTTGAAATTAAACCTAGGAGAGGATAGATTTTTCGATGAAAAAAGTCCAAAACCCGGTATTTTGGACCGGTTTTTCCCCTTATTCTAGAATAAATATGGCATTTATCGACAAAAGCGCTTCTATGAAGTTTTGCATACTAATTATACAGCTTATGTTAAAATTTGGGTTTATTTCAAAATAAAACCTCAGAGGAGATAGATTTGTCATTTTTGCTTAGGTGGCTCTTGTGTCACTTATGTGTGAAGGAGTGTGGTCATACAAAAGAGTTTTGGCAAATTTTTTTCGCAAGTTTAAGAGTATCCCTGTTCCAAATTTGACATATTCTCGATAAAATATTAGCGAAACACGGCTTCAAGGATATTATTCAGATTAGCCAGTTTGTAAACTTAGCCTTCAACTGTTGCGAGAAAAATATGGTCAAAACCTTTGTTGTATGACCACCCCCTCACACATATAGCGACACAAGAACAGACTTAGGTTCAAAACCGTGTAATCTGATCTCCTCCCAGGGTTTATATTTTGAATAAACCTAAATGGTTCTTGACATAACTTGTATAATTAGTTATTTTAAAATTCTGAGGAGCGTTTTTGTCCATAGTGCTTATACTTTCACAAAATATGCGATAAACCACCGTGTTTTTCGGGACTTTGTTCATCGTAAAATCTTCTGTTTAGGTTTAATTTTCTAAAATTCACCGCTCCAAAATTTGTACCAGAGGTAGCTCCGAAAAAATAAATAGAATCGTTTTAGCGCGTTTTTTTTTTCAAATTTTTTCGAACCCTCCCCAAAAACTTCATTAAAAATTTATTTTTGAAGGTCACGTGAAAATTTAATTTTCGAAAAAATTGCTGCTTCAATTTTTTGTAAGTTAGGTCAAAAGAAACTTCACGAAACACTGATCTAAAGGTGGCTTTCGTCCCAAGATGAGTATATTCCGGACGATTGAGTTGTTAAATTAAAGCAAACATAATAATTTTAGGTATCTTTTGGAAAAAAATTAAAAACAACGCAAAAAATATTGTTTGATGATCTTGGTCTGTAGTGCACTTTGTTATCACCGGCGTCATTTTGATGCCAGCGGCCAGTACCTCTTAGCTTTAACTTGTTATTTAATATTTAAAAACCATTAGATGAAATTATATTGAATAACAAAACTTAACAAAACTAATAATTTTTGTTTTAATTTGTTGCTAAAAAAAAAAAAAAATTTATTCGAAATTTTAAAGTTAAGAATGATTATTTAATTCCGGCGAGTCACGAACCTTCTCTCTTACTAACAGACGTGGACCGTATATTGCTCTAAACTCTCTGGGAGAATTGTGCATCTTTCAAATATTTAGATCTGGACCGAAAGGGAGGGAGATCCATATGAGTAAATCAGTTGCCTAGTAATATTGTTACTAGTAATATGATTATATGTAATCAGATTTTGAACTCTGTGATATTGTATAGACCCACGTTTACTATGACAACTGATTTGACTTTCATATAATAAAATGCTATAATTCTCCATATTTTCATTAAAAAAGAGCATACAAAAAAATTAGGGAACATTTGGGGGTTTCAAGAGCTTTCATTTTTGCGACGACCATGTCTTGCATGCTAAAATTTTCATTACGTTTTACAAAACGGGGAATAAAAGGGTTAAGGCTACTCCCGGACCCGGATAAAAAGGCGATTAATCTATCCCTGTATCCTATCCCGTTTTTTATTCCCGTTTTGGGGATAAAACGGAGATAGGGCATTGACAAAATCGGCGGGGATTGCATCCCTTTTGGAAGCGCTGATTTTAAGGTCTATAGGCAAAATGGACTTTTTGAATGCTTTATTTGCTCTTGGCATCAGACACTAGGCCAGTGACTTAAAACATCTGATCAAGTTAGTTCGTAATCTCTGGAGACGTTCAAATTATATTTTAAGGATAGCATGTTTGAACCAACGGTTAATGAGGTTTAACCAGGACCAAAAATTCTGAAAAAGCCCGTATTTTTTCGTCCTATTCAGGAAATGTTTTAAAAGTTTGACATTATTCTGCGAAATTTAAAGCCGGGAAAAAATTGTGTCGATTTTTTTTCAATTTCTCACTAAAAAGGGTATCCAAAATTTCGCGAAGAAGGACTGTTTTTGTGATTTTGGCCACGGACAAGTCTGTATAATAAATTTTTTTTTTTTCATGCTTACAATTGCAAAACTATTTTTCAGTGCACTATAGTTTTTGTAATCATTGTCAACAAATTGTTTGTGTTTTGATGTACGATTGCATTTTTTAACTCCCAGGAGTACGGATTTTGAAAATTTTATTTTGGACGTCCATTTCGTCCAATCAGTTTTTTTCAAGACCAAAACGATTCGTAAGTTTTGAATTGTTTTTTGAAACGGTATTTAAACTATGACCCAAAATAATTTTAACCGTTCGAGCGCTAAAGCAGAAAAGGATTTTTTTGATTTTTCGACACCAAAAATTTTTGGTAATTTTTACATTTTTTGAGTTTTTATTGACTAAAAAACCCGGTTTTGAGTTACAAAAATCCATTAATATCATAATATACGACTTGCCTATAGTAATTAATTACCGGTACTCAAAATATGCTTGTTTAAATTTTATGAAAAATTCCAGAATTGTTAAAATTTTTTTTCAAAAATTTCTTATTTCTTTATATAATTAAACAATCTACGTGGAGATCGAAAATTCCTAGGAATCCAGTCAAATAACTTTTCAGTACAGAAGATATGGGCTTTGCAATAAGAACCCCCTTAACCCTTGTGAGGCATTATAAAAACAAAAGTTCCGCCAGAGGCACCCAGAAGCCACAGATATGTTGGCTTCTACTTCTGAATGTGTTCACAGAAAGCTTAAGGCAGTTGGAATTTTTAATTTTGTCTGCATAAGGGAAGTTGAAAATGTTCATATTGTTGCATTCGACAATTTCATAATTCTAGAATTTTAATTTGGATGTTCGTCAGAAAAAACTAGGTGAGAAAGCAATGTTGTACATATTCACGTGTTTTACACGTCACAGTTGTCTCTACATTTTTTTATTTTGTCGAAACAATGCACAAGAAATCTGCCTACGTTCATAGTTTTTGTCCGCTTTGATTTACTCTTAAATCAAAGTTTTTTAAATACGTCAAGTAAATTTTGTAGTTAAAATCATGATTTTTGAATGAAAAATGTTGTATTTTCCGTATAAAAGCAGATAATGGCATGTTTTTCTTTATTTTGTCGAATAATATGGTAATGAAGTACACTGTGGGCAATGTTTAGATTGGTTAAATTCCACTTTTATAATAACGTAAATTTTTTCATGGGATACTTGAAGTTGGAAAATTTAGATATCTTTCACATCTTAAGGAAAAATGTCTGCCAAACTAGACTGATCAATAAATTTTTATTTCAACTGTTATGCATGCACAAAAACACTTTCCTAAAAACTGGGCTAATCTGCACATTGATTTGTATGTCCAGTTCCGAAATAATTTTTACGGAAGTGACAACGATCAGGCTAAATTCCTTAAAATAACTCCCACGTAATGCACGGAACAAAACTCGAAAAAAAAATGCATTATTTTCTTGAAGCGAATTCCTAAATTTCTTTATAATGTATTTTAAAACAAAGATTCCTCGATCCAGTTATTTTGTCTTTTTTTCGATGATTTTAGGTATGCTGGAGCCAACAAATCTGTGGCTCTGTGCTCCAAGGGTTTAAAGCTTTATAATTAGTTAATGCGAACTCATACAAAATGAGCCATTATTGGATTGGTCGGAATCACAAAATAGCAAGCAAGAATACTGAAAATTTGCGGTAGGTTTTCTTTAAAACCAATTTTTCAACACAATTTTTTGGCATCTTCCTGGAAAATTTCAATCAATTAAGATTGAGAGTTAATTTTAGATTTAGAACTGGAAAGTGTCGGTTTGGAAATTTTAGTTCTCGCGCTGGCGAAAATACCGCTTGGACCAAGAAATTTCATCTGGACTGATCGTCCACTCATAGAGGGCTTGATGATTATTGGAGGGCAAAAAGACCCGTCTACGGCGTTTTTCAGTTAAATTTTGATATGCACAGACATTTATTAAAATAATAAATTTTGTAGTCAAGGAAAATTTGGTACCGGGGCCAAAATTACCGGTGTCAATTTGGCTGATTTGCCGGTTCTTGCAATCAACTGGGGAAATATTTTTACTTACTAGGTTGAAATAGAATGAAAAAGTATATTATAAAAAACTCTGATATAGGGTGGGGATTCAATTACTACAATAAGTCAGCTTTATCAAGCATTTTGATTTTGACGAGATAGATGATTACTGGACAAATTGGCGTGCTTGCTACCCAGACGAACGGCGATTGCGGGTAGTAAACTAGAACTTGCTTTTTATAACCATAACTTTTGTTAAAAATAATATTTTTTATCCGAAAATGATAGAAATTGTCTTTTTCTAAAAGTCGTCTTTCCTGTTGGGGTCTCATGAGAGTTGGCTTTACCTGTGGTTAATTAAACACATGGAGCGTTAGCGCTGAACCTATCAACGGCGTACAACATTCTAAGAGTTCCAAGACATTTGTGAAATTGGTCCGAATGTTTCGAATTTTAACTCATCTTGGTGTGGAGATTGAATTCGAACCAACCACGTTTTTGATCATTCCATCTNNNACAAGAAGACCTAGGTCAAAACGGTAAATCTATCTCCTCCCAGGTTTTATTTTGAAATAAACCTAAATTTTGACATAACTTGTATAATTAGTATTTAAAACTTCTGAGGAGCGTTTTTGTCCATAAGTGCTATACTTTCACAAGAATATGCGATAAACCACCGTTTTTCGGACTTTGTTCATCGTAAAATCTATCTTTTAGGTTTAATTTCAAAATTCACTCAAATTTGTACAGAAGGTAGCTCGAAAAAAATAAAAATCGTTTAGCGCGTTTTTTTTCAAATTTCGACCTCAAACTCAAAATATAAATTTTTGAAGGTCACGTGAAAAAATTTTCGAAAAAAATGTGCTTCAATTTTTTGTAAGTAGGCTCAAAAGAAACTCACGGAAACACTGATCATAAAGGTGGCTTACGTCAAGATGATATTCCGACGATTGAGTTGTTAAATTAAAGCAAACATAATAATTTTAGTTCATTTTGAAAAAAAATTAAAAAAACGCAAAAATATTGTTTGATGATTTGGTCTGTAGTGCACTTTGTTATCACCCCGGGTCATTTTGGAGCCAGCGGCCAGTACCCTCTTAAGCTTTTAATTGTTATTAATAATTAAAAACATTGATGAAATTATATTGAATTAAAACAAAACTTAACAAAAACTAATAATTTTTGTTTAATTTTGCTAAAAAATTTATTCGAAATTTTAAAAGTTAAGAATGATTATTTATTCCGGCGAGTCACGAAACCTTTCCTCTTACTACAGACGTGGACGTAATATTCTCTAAAACTCTCTGGGAGAATTGTGCATCTTTCAAATATTTAGAATCTGGACCGAAAGGGATGGAGATCCATATGAGTAAAATCAAGTGTCCTAGTAATATTGTTACTAGTAATATGATTATATTAATCAGATTGAACTCTGTGGATAATTGTATAGACCCACTTTTACTATGACACTTGATTTGACTCATATAATAAATGCTTATAATTCTCCATATTTTCATAAAAAAGGCATACAAAAAAATTAGGAACATTTGTTTCAAGAGCTTCATTTTGCGACGACCAATACACCAAAAATTTTTGGTAATTTTTACGATTTTTTGAGTTTTTACTGATAACCCGGTTTTGAGTTACAATAATCCATAATCATCAATAATATAACCGACTTGCCTATAGTATTAATATACCGGTACTTGACAACAATATTTGCTTGTTTCAAATTTTATGAAAAAATTCCAGAATTGTTATAAATTTTCTTTTTCAAAGTGTTTTTATTTCTTTAAATATAATTAAACAATCTACGTGGAGATCGAAAATTCCTAGAATCAATGCAGTCAAAATAATTTTCCAGGTACTAAAGATATGGGCTTGCCAATAAGAACCCCCTTAACCCTTGTGAGCATATAAAAAAAAAGTTCGCGCCCAAGGCACCAGAAGCCAACAGATATGTGTGGCTTCTACTTTGAATGTTGTTCACAGAAAGCTTAAGGCAGTTGGAATTTTTAATTTTGTTCTGCATAAGGAAGTTGAAATGTCATATTTTGCATTCGACAATTTCATATTCTAGAATTTTTAATTTGGAGTTCGAGAAAAAACTGGTGAGAAAGCAATGTTGTAACATATTCACGTGTATACACGTCACAGTTGTCTCTAATTTTTATTTTTGTCGAAAACAATGCACAAGAAATCTGGCCCTACTTCTCATTTTTTGTCCGCTTTGATTTATCTTAAATCAAAGTTATTTTAAATACGTCAAGAAATTTTTAGTTTAAAAATCATGATTTTTGAATGAAAAATGTTGTATTTTCCCTATAACAAGCAGATAATGGCATGTTTTTCTTCTATTTTTCGAATAAATATGGTAATGAAGTACACTGTGGGCAATGTGTTGATTGGTTAAATTCCACTTTATAATAACTAAATTTTTTCATAGGGATTATCTTGAAGTTTGTATTAAATTTTTAGATATTTTTACATCTTCAAGGAAAAATGTCTGCCAAACGTGTAAGACTGATCAATAAATTTTTATTTCAACTGTTATGCATAAGCACAAAAACACTTTCCTAAAAACTGGCTAATCTGCACATTTGATTTGTATGTCCAGTTCCGAAATAATTTTTTACGGAAGTGAAACATCAGGCTAAATCCTAAAATAACATCCCCGTAATGCCGGACAAACTTCGAAAAAAAAATCAATTATTTTCTTGAAACCTGAATTCTAATTCTTTATAATTTGTATTTTCAAACCCAAAGATTCCTCGATCCAGTATTTTGTCACTTTTTTTCGATGATTTTTAGGTATGCTTGGAGCGCAACAAATCTGGTGGCTCTGTGTCTCCAACAAGGGTTTAAGCTCTTATAATTAGTTACATGCGAACTCATTACAAAATGACACAATTTTGGATTGGTCGAATCACAAAAATAGCAAGCAAGAACTGAAAATTGCGTAGGTTTTCTTTTAAAACAATTTTCAACACACATTTTTGGTGGCATCTTCCTGGAAAATTTTCAATCAATAGATTTGAGAGTTAATTAGTTTAGACTGGAAAGTGTCGGTGGAAATTTTAGTTCTCGGCTGGCGAAAATACCGCTTGCTTGACCAAGAAAGATTTTCATCTGGACTGATCTCCACTCATAGAGGGCTGATGTTATTATGGAGGCAAAAAGACTCCGTCTACGGCGTTTTTACAGTAAATTTTGATATGCACAGACATTTATAAAAATAATAATTTTAAGTCAAGGAAAATTTGTACCGGGCCAAAATTACCGGTGTCAATTGCTGATGCGGCGGTGCAATCGAACTGGGGAAAAATATTTACTTACTAGGTGAATAGAATGAAAAATGATATTATATAAAACTCTGATTATATAGTGGAATCAATACTACATATAAATAGATACATAAAAATACTTTATCAAGCATTTTGATTTTACGAGATAGAATGATTACTGGACAAAAATTGGCGTGCTTGCTACCAGACGATACGGGATTGCGGGTAAGTAGAACTAGAACTTGCTTTTTATAACCATACAACTTTTGTTAAAAATAATATTTTTATCCAAAATGATAGAAATGTCTTCTAAAAGTCTCGTTGGGCTCCATGAGAGTTGGCTCACCGTGTGGTTAATTAAACAATGGAGGTTAGCGCTGAACCTATCAACGGCGATACAACATTCTAAGAGATTCACAAAAAGACTATGTTGAAATTGGTCCGAATTTTCGAAATTTTAACTCATTCTGGGGGAAATTGAATTCGAACCAACCACGTTTTTGACAATTCCGAAATTACTGACTTGTCGAGCTCAATTCGTTAACCTTCGTTTAACCATACACACCAATATTATTCTATCCATTACACACTTATTGTACTAAATTGTACAAGCCTTTTTCAAAAAATCATAAAATCACTATCCACATCCGATCTCAAAGTCACGGCTTATTGAAGAAAAGTTTACAACAAATACTCTTCAAAGCTTTGTTAAAATAGTTTTTTTAATTTCTTAGGGCTCAAACACCGACACTCCTTCAGCTTTGATAAAATCCTAAAACATTTTCGATATATCTGTCTATATATCAAAACTCAGACTTTTTTCAAATTATGTATTTTAATTACATATGAACATTAAATTAATTACCTAATAAAGCATTTTTCAAAATTATTGTTCTAGAAAGTTATTAGTCAAGTATATTTATGTAAACGTCTTATTTTCAAAAATTTTCTCAATTTTTTTCAAAGTTACTGTTTCGCTCAAATATATAAGAATAATTTGTTTTAAAATTTAATGTCTATGTGAATATATGTACATTTTTTAATTATTTAATAATTTTAAACTACAAATGTATATCAGACGTTCTAATGAGCACACAAAGGCCGCAAATAATTTCGGTTCGATCGGTTCGATCATGATATCCAAAAAAATAAGATTTATAGGGATGATTTGTCAGATTGTGTAGCTGGGTAAAGCGTCTGTATCACGCAGAGACCGAATATCAGGATCGAGCCGATGTGTGTGGTCATTCAAAAACAGATCGAAATAAATAAATACTAAATAAGAGGTTAATCTGCGATTGATTAACTTTCAAAAGTGATAAATTCAAAATAGAGAAACTATTTATCGGGTAAGTGAGATTAATTTATTGTTATATCCGAGTTTTTACAATCATACAGTATGATTCATAGATTATTTTGCTTTGTTTATCAAGTTGGTTTTTTTTTTGTGATTTTTTTAATTTCGACTTACACAAGTTAAAATCCCATGTGTTGACAAAGTATGAGTTTGATTTACTTTTGAATAAAAAGTTTTGTTTACTCGAAAAAATTCCGCATCAGTGAGGTGAAGTTTAAAAAATATTATATAATTCGTGTATGTCGAATCGTCAGTTTTTGTAGACAAAGGTGTTCAGAAAAAAAACTGTTCTTTCATTTTTTTGAACGGTCTATTTGACAGAAGAATATGCCATAACATTTTGTTAAATAATCCTAATCCTCGTACAATTTGATATTGTCTTGATGTTTTCGTGTTAAAAATATTTTCATACTAGACTTCTTACAGCCATTTGTATGAAGCGGACGCCTCAACTTTAAGAGGAGAGCTCAAATTATATTTTGTTTTGTCTTTTTTCCGTCCGTCCTCAGTCAGGAGCGATGCGAATTAGTTTTAAAGTAATATTCGAATTTTAGCAATTTTGTATAATCATACGTAATCATAAAAACTTTTAGCGGTGAAAATTCCATCGAATTCGTGGTCAAAAAAATGCCCACTTTTGTACAATATTGTACGATTCTGCTGTAGTTGGTTAACCATTAGAGTCTCGGTGCATTTTGACAGATACGGATATGGGCTCTTATGAAAAACTTTTTTAATGGTTTGTATTCTTCTCGATATACTAAAAGTAAGGTTTCATAATCCAGGCACTTTTGTAACTACAGAATTTTCGAATTATTGCTTTTTAAAAAAAATTTGAAGTTCGAATTAAATTTTTCGAATTCGACAAATATGAAAAATTTTCGAAAAAAGTTCCGAACATTATATAACAAATGCCTGCCTAATTTTTTGATGTCAAATTTTTTCTGTAATATTTTTCTAAGTCAACAAAAACCACTATTCAAGAATGGCCACTTTACCTTTTTGCTTTGGTTGATCACATATTTTTAATATGTTATATAAAAATCATACGACATAATTTTGTGATTTTTTGTCAAAAATAATTTGAACATATTTAGAAATTTTTCCTCATTTCTTGTTCAAAAACTTTCAAACTTCTTTTTCTGGAAATCACCAGCTGAAAAATATTGAGAATGTCACCTTTTACTTTAATTCAATATGTCTTCGTTTGTTTCTTCGCTCTTGTTTAACTCTGAATCATAATTTTTGCAACGAAACTACAAAAAGTTGAGTCCCTCGTTTATCAAATATAAATTTATTAACACTTTAAATTTGTCAAGTTTTTAACCGGTCTTAATCACGAATTCAATTTATTTCATTCATCTCATGAAAAACAATATTTTTTTACGATGTGCCAAAATTTCGTTTTTTTTCGAATTTTTTTAGAAATTTTTGATTTTGACGTATAAATAGTATGAAACCAAATAAATAAATTGAATTCGGTGGTCGAGACCGTTTTTTTTGGTTTCTTATAAAAAATATCAAAAAATTATGTTAACCTCAATTTTGACGCCTTCAAACTAAAATCTCCCCGTTTTCGAGTGTGTTTTTGAAAGGACAATTCATAAAGTAAAAATGATTGATCTGAAAAAAATCAGATTATACGAACTAAGCCTCAAAAGCGGTTCAAAAATGTTTTTATCCGAAAATTTTGAACTGGCAAAATTTTCCCCATCAATAGAGAAAAACAACAAAACGAAAAAATACATATCTGTCAAAAATGCAGCCAGGGGCCTAAGGGGATTGTCGGTCGCAGAAGTATTTCTTCACCACGGTGTCAAATCGGTATGTGTTTCTTGGATCGACCATCCAGCACATGAGAAATTGATTGCAAGCAAAAAAAAATTTTTAACTATCGAATCACTAGTTCTAGAACATCGGATTTGCTTGCAAAAATAATTATTTATTTACATTCCAGACATCGGATAGATCTCAAGTATACAGAAATAATAATGCAGCAACAAAAGAAATTACACTGATAATGAAAGTATTTCGATATTATCAAATTGTTACTAATTTTTTGCCCCTTTTCAATATCCAAATTTTTAGGCCTAATCATGATAATAATTTTACTTGCGCAATTCATTCTGATCAAAAATTAATTATGATTTTTCTAGTGAGAATATTTAGCTATGCGAGAGTCACGAATTTTCTGAATAAGAGAAAAAAAAATTGCAGATACAGACGTTCGTGAAAATAGTCATGTTTCTAAGAATTTCAACATTTTGGACTAATTTAACTATAGAGCAAGCGATTTTCAAACGATAATTTTGCTCGGCAAATTAAGATAAATTATATTATAGCACATTTTTGAGAAATTGTACCGAGAATTTTTGTATCAATAATATCGGCATCCTTAATGTGATTTTGAATACGATAAATACTTACTGGACTACAGCTGAGTACAAAGCCAGCAATCAGGTCTTAAATGCAATTTGGGCTTGACTTGTGATAATATTTTTTCTGAATTTTTCAAAGTTACGGAATACAATATACAATCTGCGAAAAAATAACTCACTTCAATTCGATCAAAAAGATATCTTGAGTTTTAAAAGGGCTTATTGTATCTCCAGCACATTGCTGGAACGCAACCCACAATCCCCATTAATTAACCGTCCCCGTAATGGGCCGATACAAGTCTCTGGACTCGTAGGTCCTTTGCACCATCAATGGGCTGCAGCGCTTGATGAGCATTATAAGCCGAACATCATTATCAACATATATTTTTTCACATGATAATCATTATTCAAAGAATTTCTCTACGTCCTATAGAAACAACATATGTGTTGAAAAAAAGTTTCTCTAAAAAGCTATCCAAAATGTGAATAAGAAAATTAAGAACTCTCTCATTTCCGGATTCTCAAAAAACAAGCTGCAATAAAATAACACGAATTTGGTTATTTTGCACATTTCTGAATATTTCAAATATTTATAGCAGCCGTCGCCAATTGGGTATCTGCATCTGGCAAGAACCAAATCAGTGTTTTTATGTATCATCCCATCTGTCAAATCATTACATTTTTTTAAAGGAATACATTATTCTACTTTTAGGCATTTTATCCGCTGTAGTCTCGTTTATTTTTCGCGGCTACGATTCTTCCTGTAATCAGTATTTCGGAAGTGATGACTTCTAGAATAATGCTCCTTATTTTAACGGAGGCCCCTACTGTATGCAATAAAACATAAGTCCTTTTAGAAATTCGGTTAGATCTTTTGTTACAGGGGTCTTCCGCTGACTTTTGACGTACTTTTGAAAAAAAAAAAATATATCACTACGTACCAATATGGACAGCGTAAATTTGAAAAAGTTTTTCAAATTACAACTTATGAATAACTTTGTTTTTTAAGAAGACTTTCCTCAATTCATTACATCTATGTCCGAATAAAATGAGGTGTCGACGAATAATTTAAAATAATGGTTTGGAAATATGTCAGAGATAAATCCTTATTTTCTCGAATATAAGATCACGTGATGTGTTTGGAAATAATTATTTTGTTTCAAACTCTTAAATTAGGTGTTTATTGGGCCTTTCGGCGTTAATTTGAATCCTTTTCTTTACTTTAAACCAAAACCTTATTCCTAATTTGAACGGGTCACGTGATCATTTTAGGTCTTTGAGTGGTATGGGGAAAAGTAAGTCTTTAAAAAACTTCTGAAAAAACCACTAATTCACTTTCTTTCAAATAATTGATTTAAGTAATTTTGAACAAAAAACTAGTACTATTTTGGTCAACCTTATGTCCTTGAATATACGCGGTCACGTTGATACTTTGGGCTATCATGTGTAATCCGGGAAAAAAGTCTTTAGAATTTTTTATTTGGTCCCGCTCATAAGAGCTTTTCTCTTGATGAATTTAAATTTGTTTTTGCAAAAATTTAAGTATGTAATTACAGTAAAATTTTCGAAAAAAAGAACGCACAAACGTCAATTATTCAAATTAGTTTCGATCACTTTGTAAATTTCA
>SCLH01000795.1:99108-123301 GCA_004367855.1 Oikopleura vanhoeffeni
ATCACAATAAAAATTAGTGTGTAAAAATAGTCAGATCCAATGTCTAGATTCACGAGAAAAAGTTAATTACCTTGAAAAATATCTTTAGAACAAATATCATATTATGCAAAATCCGGAAATTTTTTTTATCGAAATTCATCTTTTTTTAACGTTTTAATAACAAAACTGTTAACAAAAATAAGAATGAAGCTAAAATCAAGCTTTCTATCACTTCCTAAGTCCCTCGAGAAAACAGCCTCCGTCGGTTACCCCCCAAATTTCTGGATCTAAGAAACATTATTTGATTTTTTTTTTAATTTCGAAATTTAAATTTTTTTATTGCCCATGTTCAAGATCCTTATTCACCAGTGATCTAATGCAAACAAAAAATTAGAGCAAAAAAGAGTTAATTACTTCAAAAGATACAGTTCGGTTAAGAAAAATAAAAACTTTTGAATATATAAAAAATTTTGAAAAATTTTTGAAACATCGAAATTTTTTTTTTTATTTTCCCTGAAGCAACAGCCACGAAATGACAATGCAACTTAAAATTAGCTTCCTATCACTTATGAGTCCTCGAGATACAGCCTCCGTCGGTTACCCCCTTAAGAGCAATTATTTCAATTATTTGATAACAAATATACATGTTAGGTGTTTGGTATTACTTGCAAATTCGTATTGAATGTTTTAAAGATTTCCAACAAAATATAAAAAATAATTTCCAAAAATGGCGAAAAAATTATATGTGAGTTTTGAAAATTTGTAAATTCATAAATCGGCCATAAAAGCAGCAGTCAATTCGATTTTAGGATAAAAAAATCAAGTAAATTTCTTTGTTAATAAAGGGACTTTAAATATAGCCTTATAATTTAATCACCATTCCTTTCGTGTTCAAAGCCAAAAAGTAAAAGTAAATGTGTAACCAGAAACATAGAAAGCTAAAATTAAAAAAATTATTATAATTTTTTCATTCATTGTGCAATTTTCTTCTCAAATATCCTTTTCCCGACCAAAGTCTGTCGTGATTTCATGTGCAGTAGTTTTAATCTTTTCATAATATAAGTGATTCGGCTGAAAAAAATGTTATCAACTTCTTGGCGCCTGTAGGGTTCGGACCGGGAGAACCAGGGGTCAAAGTCAAACCGATAGACTATCGGCGATATTAAAAATGAAAAAAAGGTTTGAAAAATATTAGGCCCATGTTAGCCCAACACGCTCCGACATATATTTTTTCTCTCCTTCTGGTCCTAAATGACTTGAATTTCACTAATAGAATATTGTTAGATTGGAGGTGGATAATCAATTGGCACTCCATAAAAATGAAGAATTAAGCTTAAAAACCTAAAAATCTTCGCGAAATTCTCCCAAAAAAAAAATTCTCGATAATTTTTTCAGTTTTCAAATTCTACATTATAATTTTGATTTTTGTTTTTAGTTAAATTCATTCGTTTAAATTGAGCGTTAAAATTTTCCTCGGAACCCTACGCAGATGTCAAAAAAGGGACTTTGAGATTCGTATTTGCATTTGACCCTCATTTTTTTTAACTAATTACAGCCCTGAGCTAAGTTTGTCACTTATATTTCTCGTTCGAATAATTCACTGTAGAGTTTTCACAGAATAGGCGCAATAAACTTTGCGAACAAAATGAGGGTCAAACGCGAATATGAATATGATGATAAGGGGATTCTGGTCTCAAATATTAAAACAAATATATACAGGGGTGGTTTTTTGCAAAAAAATTTGTCCATATATAAAAAAACGGGCGCGATATAGTTTATATATCAAGAATTGATTCATCTTCTTATCTAAATTCTTTTGGTCTCAACATTTTCAAGTTCATCAAGACTGAGCCTCGTGACCAGGGCTGGCAGCCTTTTGAAAGCATCTAAAACTCAGAAAGAAAAAAAATTTTAATTAAATCGGAAATATAAATGTTCTCTGGAATTAAAAATTTCATTCAATCATCTTTAGTTATATATTAAGTTTGCGTCCTTTTTCTTGATTTCTCACGAATTATTTTTCATGAATATAGTTCTACATATTTTCTATTAAAATAAAAATTGAATTTACGTAAATTGTCAAAAATTTAATATATCATTTGCGATAATTTGAAGATTTTTCGAATTCGATCTATTTAAAAAACGGCGATGTGATTGGCGTTCAGTTAACGTAAGAAGTATTCGATCGATGAAAAATTAAAAAAATCGACAAAAAAATTAAGAATTGGAAAAGTCAATATTTTGATTATAAAATAAATTTTCTGGATACAAAATAAATCAAACGTGTAAAATGTAGTTATTAAAAAAAAACATAAAAACGTTCAAAATTTGAACTGCAATTTATTAAATATTTTGAATAACATCGCAAAATAATTAAAAAAGTTTTGAATCTTTGCTGATTTCAGTGCTATTCTTGCTTAATCGTTATTTAGTTGCTATTCTTGGCCAATATTCGTATTTAATTCTCTTTTACTAACCATAAGTCATAAACCTGTAAACGGTGATTGTTACGGAAACCATCTTGGTTTTTTGTGGTTTTTGATAGAAATGACAAAAAATTTAATTCCGGGGACTATTTGTTCAGTCTCAGCTACATCTCTGCAATTTACGCGCCAAAAAGCTCTTTTTGTCTACTCATAATTAGTTTTTTGTAAGTCATAATTTATTAGGAATTAACAAATTTCATAAAAAAGGTTTATGTGAAATTTAAATTTGAGCTTCTGTATTCCCGCCTTTAAGTTGCCTGGACAGCTGATTGGTTCCCTAACACAAACGATCAACACAGTTTAATCGATAAACAATATGAAACAAACTATTATGTTGATATTTATCAACTATTGAGTGCATTATATCAACGAAGTACAGTCAAATAGAACTCATAGACTCTGAAGACTAAAAAAGTTTATCAACCACCAGCCCAACCATAATTTTATTTTATTATAATTTAAACTTTTTAAAGGAAAGTTTGATAAAGAGAACAAAAAATAGACAGGATCAACGCGGTGCAATTTTTTAAAATAATTATTTTTTGTAATCATTTTTCTGTGATTGTGGGAACTTTTAGAGATCAAAGACTGCATAAGCTAATTAATGCTACAGTCCAGCCATTCATTTCACATATTTTATTTTTATTCTTATCAAGAGAAAAAATAGACACAGTTCATCGCGGTTCAAGTATGTCTAATTTTGTCTGGCTCGTGATTGGTTGAAATAAATAACAAAAACACATAAGTCAAATTATAGTTTAAATATTCGCGACTGAAAATAATTCGTCCGTCAAACTAATATATACAAATATACTTTCAAAATTTTTCCTACGCTCAAATTTTGAAAGTATATCTTGTAAAATTTGAGAATTTTGGTAGAAACTGAAAACTAATTATTGAGTAATTTAAAATAACACCAGTATCGAGAAATTTGATTATCGAATATTTTGCTAAATCCAAAATTTAATTTCAAAATACAAAGTACAATATTATCAGAAAAAACTGTTAATTTATTATAAAAATGGCTGTATAATTCAAAGATGAGAATTTTATTCAGAAATTGAAAAATTTATTTCAAAGTGGAGACATCAATTTTCGATAATAATAGTTTGATAATAATAGAACTTAATACAATTTGTAATTAAAACGTACGGTTTTGTTCATTTTGAATTAAATTTTAAATTATTTAACTAATTGTTCGATTCTTCAACAAAATTTTAATTTTTTCATGAAAATTTTACTGAAAACACGAAATAGAAATTTAAAGTGCAAAAATTTGAAATTATGATAGGAAATTTAAGATCTTTGTTCAAAGAATTTTTTACAAAAACATTTTAGGTTCAATTTTGAACTTTTGTAAAAAAAATGAACTATTTGTACAATTTAATACAAATAATTTTATAATAAAATATTTGATTTTTCTAGCAATTTTTTATTTTTCAAAATATATTTCCAATTTTAACAAAAATGATAATCAATATTTTAATTTATGTATGAAATCTTTAACTTGTTAATCAAATTTTGAATTATTGAAGCAACAGATATATTTAAATAAATTTCTCTATGTTTTTTATAAAATAGTTCATTTTTCAATCAAATCTTTAATTTTTTTATTTAAATCTTTTGATCAAATTTATTCGCAGAATGCAAATTCTCAAATGTTCGGACCCCATAAATTCTATAGAATATTTATTATAATTATTGATTGAAAATTTTTGTGAAACGAATTTTATGAAGACCAATCCGAATAAAATTGTCAAACAACAAATCTACAAGAATATCCAATTTTTGAAAAAATTAAAAATCTACCGAAAACTTAAAAAACGTCTAATCATGACCAGTGGACCCCCGAACTAAAAAAACGTCTAATCATGACCAGTGGACCCTCAAACTTAAAAAACGTCTAATCATGACCAGTGGACCCCCAAACTGAAAAACGTCTAATCATGACCAGTGGACCCCCAGATCTAAGAAGGATCTCTTTCGTGGATCTGAAAGAAACGTGGGTGGAAAAAAGTGGCTAATCATGACCAAAGGACCCCGTAATCGATATAGTGGCACATTTGGCGATATTGCCCCCCCCCCCTTTGTACTGGGAGCCCATATTCATTATGATGCCCGGGTAACACTAAAATCTTATTTGCCTGTTAAAAAAATAGGGAATAAGATTTTAGTGTTACCCGGGCATCATAATAGATATGATATAGGCTATATATCGCAGGAAATTTTTTGCCAAATTGCGTAGGTCTTCGACCAAAAATTTCGACGATATTGGGTCTCCCCTGTATCAAGTGAATTCAACGGATCTTAATTTTTTCATTGACATAATAATTTATTTATGTACGTTTCGATCTAATTTATCAATCTCAAGATTTATCTTATTTGAACTTCAGCGTTTTAAATATCAAAATCGCACAATACTAGAATTTACGAATAATCTTAACTTAATCTGTTTTCACGTTTTTCTAACGGGAACACTTTTTGGTGCTGAATCTATCTCTAATTGGGAAAAACTTTGGAAAATTATAAGCAACAAATATGAAAAACGTCTTTAACATGCTTCTAAGAGTGAATTCAATGGTGAGTAGTACTTGAGTTAGTACTGAGTTAACTAGTTGAATCGATCTTTAAAATTTAAGAAAGAAACGATTTACGAGGAGAACGAGGAAAACTAGGGGTAAAGCCTTGTCTCTAACTGAAGCTGTTTTTGGGTCGGTTAGGTTGTTTGTGACGATTACGGGAAAATTATAGATTATATTGAGAAATGCTATTTGCATTAAACTTGCAACTAAAAGCTTAATGGAGAACCCTTATTGATTCGATACAACATCCGTTTAACCCGATAATCCGGAATGTAATTTTTAAGTAGGTTCGAATCTTGGTGAGCCCAAATTTTTTTCTTGAAATCATCCAGAAAATTGAAATTTTTATGTTTGGTCATCGTGATATAACCACTGTCAATAAATTTACTGCTTGAACTATAGTTTGGATGAATTTCTGGAAGAAATTTTTTTTTCGATTTTCTCTCGAATTTTTTTTGATGGCAGTTGAATGCGAAAAACGGTTTTCAATATCAATGATATTGTATTATCCATGGTTTGCATTAAAATCAACCTACGTGTGCCTGAGAAATGGCCTTGTTAAACGCTCAGATTTGCGACACCCACTCCCTTAAGAGGTCAAACTTCTTATTATTTTTACTGACCACTGCTGACATAAGAGAACAGATGACGGATAATAATGGTGAATTCAGAATCAATCCCATAATGCCAAATATAATGAAGCATATTGCCGGTACAACCATGCTAATGATAACGAAGATTTCAAATGGACCATAATAAAACGATGTGATAGTGAATGCAATTAACCATGAACCAATAGCCAAATGACTTTATTTGGATTCAAGAATTATTTCCATCGTATTCATACTGAGGCCTACCTTATAAAAACTCACAATCCAAGCCTGAATATTGAGAAAAAGAAGAAAATTTTTTCTCTTTTCGCAAAAATGGGGAGTTAATTTTTGAGCTTGTTTTTCCCCCATGTTATTAACGTTTCTGTGCATTTCTAGATGTTGCTGAAGTTCAGTTCTGAATGTATTTTCGAACAATATTTTACTTTTGAGAATGATAATGAAACACCGATTTTAAATAAATAAAAATTATTTTATTTCGATTATAATAAAATTTTAATCATAAAACTCAATTTTTTTTTGATTATTCACGTTGGGGGAACCGACGAAGAGCTATCTGAGAAACTATAACATTTCGAATGCTCTGACAAAAAAATGCTTTCAGTAGCCATCCAAGATTTGATAGTGCCTAGAATTTATATGAAAAGTTTCAAGAAACCAAAACCAACTGACTATTAAAACACTAAATTATATTATATAAGTTAAGTTATATTATATAATTTATATAAGATCAAAGACATAAAATGAACTTTATAAGTCTTTACGAAATCTGAAAGCAAAAACAGACATTTTAATGTGTGTTTCAATTAACGGCAAGTTAAAGGCACATTGACCGAAAAATTAATTTTACTCTGGATATTTTTTCTAGATTCGCAAAAATAGAATGAACAAATTCTGTGATTTCCTCGACAAACGAACATGCATGGGCAATTTATTTTTACGGCCAGTATCACGACCAGATATTAAATTTTGAAATTTGGTATGACGAAATGAAATGATCCCCATAACAGGGATCCCATTCCTTAACTCGTAGAATCTACAACGTAGACTCGCCTATATTATGTCCTTTTCCCAACGGAACTCCATCTCAAAAACGTTTACTATCTTTATATCGCGTGTTCGAATCCCACTGATGTTGTCTAAGTGATTGTCTTAGTGATTGCTTGAGTGATTACACACCGATCAAATTTAGCGGTCCCAATATCAAGCATCCTTACTTATAATCATACTCAAGACAATCAGTTAACTTGTCTTAAGACACCATTAGTGGGATTCGAACACGCGCTATATAGATAGTAAACGTTTTTGAGATGGAGTTCCGTTGGGAAAAGGATATATGTGCTAGACTTGAAGTTACAGAATAAGCCAACTAGTTGGCTGAAATCGAGTCTACGAGCTAATTTACCAAGATATCTGATGGTTTAAATAATACCCGGTGGTGGACAATTACCTGTGACAGCCTAGCTCAGACAGAAAAATTTCAATAGTTTTTACGAAAATATCAGACAAATGTCACCCGTAGATGTCGCAATATTTCTGTAGCGATTTTCTAGTAGGAAAAGGGAGGAATAAAAGCAGGTTAAATGAGTTCAGAATATATCGACGCATTTGCATGGGCTGTTTTCAAGACCGCTGCATTTTGCACGACGCCGGCTGAATTGGCAAAAAGCTAATACATGTAGTACATGTCATGTACAACAGAAAAATGTATTCTTCTTGACAAGGAGATTATAAAATTCATATATCCCATATTCACACTTTTGTTAATATCCCGGCACTAATTAGGAAAGGTAGTGTGTTTTTAAGTAGAAGGGCCGGGATATTAACAAAAGTGTGAATAAGGGATATATCTTAATCACACTTATGTTACTTTCTCTTCCCTTATTAGCAAACGTAGTGTGTTATTAAGTAGTAGGGACGAGAACGTAACAAAAGTGTGATAAAGGGATATCCCTTTATCACTTTTTGCTTAGATTGCGTAGCCAAAACGTTAAAAGGAGTAGTGGCTACGCAATCTAAGCAAAAAGTGATAAAGAGATATAAGGCTAGATTATAATCTCAGCGAAGTATTTTGATATAATTTCTGTACACTAATTCTTGTTATGAAAATTAGGAAATAATAAAATTCCGTTTGTCGATCACGCTGATAACACAAAAACAGTACTGTGGTTTTCGGCTATGAGTACAGCTGGGATTTTGTCATATTTCCCTTAAGTTTTCCTGCCAATATTATATATTGTCTTTACTTTTTTCAAAAATTCTCCAAAACGGGTGTTTTTGTCTTTTTCTTCTTACCGACAACTTGTGTAACCTGAATATTTCTATGATGCGAGAATATGATCGGGTAACTACCCAAATTTGACTCGATTTAATTGCTTTTTCTAAAAAATTTGGGACCAGAATTTCAGGCTGTTCATAAGCTACGAATTTGCATCTTTCAAATAATAAGGATCTGTCTGGCGAAAAACCCAGCAAAAAGTAACTTTCGACAGCCGATAGCAGGATTGGTCTTTACGATCCCTTATATTTTCATGGTCACATATTAAGAACTTCACTGACATTATTAATAGGCCCATTTTTAATATTATACGTTCCAGACCAGATTCGATTATGTTAGGTACGTAATGATTGAAAACGGGTAATAGACGAGTCGGGGCTTGAACCCGCGGCTCTCTCATCATGATTTGAGTGTGTTTACTAACTACACCACCTTGCATGAAATTTTCTAGTCGGATTTCTCGCTTATGGCACGAATAAGTCGCTCGACTTAATCGCAACTGACATTATACCGTGATGGAAGAAAAGTCTATTTTTTTCTTAAGGGGGAAGTCGTCGCAAATAGATTTCGCTTAAAAGTTGAGACTATACAGCCTGGGTTTTCTCGTTTACTACGTTTTCTTTCGTCCGCCGGTTAGACAGGCATATCAAATTTCACCTTGATTTGTGAACAATAGATGACTCATTTTTGGCACATGATGAAGACGTTTTTTTCGTCCACGAAGACGTTTTTTTCGTCCGCGAAGACGTTTTTTTCGTCCGCGAAGGCAGTTTTTATTTGATTCAAATTAAACTTATTTATTGCTAAAATTTTTGTGCACAGTTGAAAATACTGCTGAAGATTCAAGAATTAAATTTTTTGAATAATTCTCGTCTAGAAATTTGTTTTTTAGCTTTGATTCTATCTTTTCCATGAAAAGTCGGTGTTTCAGGAAACGGTAAAATTAATTAATTATTTTTCGTTTTTTGAAATTATACTTTTTTTAGTAAATCATAATTTTAAGATCTAGAGGTTGATATTTCGAGACCGATTTATTTAAAATGAAGACGTTTTTTTCGTCCGCGAAGGTAAATATTCGAGACCGATTTTCTAAAAATGAAGACGTTTTTCATCCACAAAAAACGCGTTCAAAATCTTTGTTGTTTTGAACACGTTTTTTCGTCCGCGCTTGACTGTCTACCCGGCGGACGAAAAGAAAACGCAGTAAACGAGAAAACTCAGGCTGCACTAAATCGCTGTACTAAATCGGCCAAAAAAATGAACAATGAGCTTGGTCTAAGATTTTTTTTGATTACAAGTTTAACCGCTAGAGGGCCTCCCACCCCGTATCCAAATCCTCCTAAAACGTCCCCCTTAAAATAAAAAGAAATCCAATAAAATTCTAAGGAGTACAAAAAAAAACAAAAAAGACCCCAAAAAATCCCATCCCCCCCCCCCCCCCCACCCCCACAAACAAAAAAAAAAAAAAAAAAAAAAAAACAAAAAAAAAGAACCCCCAAAAAAAAAAAAATAAAAATCTTAAAAACCTATCTCCTCCTAAAATACAAATAGGATCAATCCAATTTTTCGGCTATGGCTGCAGTACAAAAATATCTAACTTTAATTCAAAGGATGAAAAATTTTCACTGAGTAATACAGTAGATAACCCTCGAAATAAAATTTGTAATGCTTATAGCCTACGGGATGTATATGCAGGAATGCCAAATTAGTGCTTGATTAATGCTCTAAAATATGCTTTGTAATTGAGGCTTCCAAATTATGGAATTGTTTATCTGCTTTTTGAATTATTTCATTTTGTATCGCGGGAAAAAAAATATTTCGAAAGAAAAAGAAGGAGATAGGTTTTTAAGATTTGGTCTTTGAGGCCAAACTTGTAATCAAAAAAATTTTAGACCAAGCTCATTGTCATTTTTTGGCCGATTTAGTATAGTCTCAACTTTTAAGCGAAATCTATTTGCGACGACTACCCCCTTAAGATTAGCCACAAATATTTTTGGAGAGATTTCAGATTTTCGCAAAAATAAGTACTGTAATTCCCTAACAAAAACGCAAAAATAATTTTTGGCAAACAATTTGAGCGTTCACTTGGTCGGCGATGATCCCATTATGTATTAGGGTCCAAAAACCGTCTAAAGTCCATCTTGTTCTGCACAGCCGTACGGGTGACGGAGATTTAAGCACTTGATTCTTACATTTTTAAACGTACCATCTACTTTTCACATTTTTTACTGATAAATAAATTTCTCTAAAATTATTAATCCGTCACAAATAGCTATCAAACGTTGATTCGATAAAGGACACATCAATTCATCGGTGCAGTCCGAAATATAATTGATCAACGGATATCACTAATTAATATTCATATATAAAATAAATAAATTTGAGAAAAATTAACCTTTTCTTGTGAATTGACGACCAAAAATGATTGCAAAGTTAGCACATTCTAATTCAATTTGAAGATTAACTATGTGTGTCCAAAACGCAGATATAAGTTAATTGAATTTTGGAAACAGAAGATGACAAAAAGTGCAAAGTCAGACTGTTTGCCACAAATTATTCGATCAAGCCCTGATCATTCATATCATTTCAATTAATTATACGGGAAACTAAAAACGGAGTCCATCCAATCTGGAGGTTGAACAGATTAAATTCTAAAAAATTGAGGAAATATACGGACACTTTAAAAAAATGAGGACAATTTAAGAAAATAAGGACAATTTGGAGAAATAGAAGGACAATTTTGATAAATATACACGGACTTTAATGGGTTTCTATTCAATGGCCATGGGTTTATATTACAGGGTGGTGGGTTTCCATTAAAGGGTAATTTTTGGCAAAATTTGAAGGAATCAATTATAGCCGAAAGCAAAAACTTTTCAGAATAGTTATGAGCAAATTAAGCATCAAAAACCGAGTCTATTTCACTCAAACATGCCTTGTTTTTCAAAAACGGTGTCCATAAATGAAAATTCCTTGTTTTTCAAAAAGGTGGGTTTCCATTAATGGTTGGTGTAAGGACAATTTAGTATAATTAAGAAATATAAAGACAATTTGGGGAATATAGGGACAATTTCGGGAAATATAAAGACAATTTGGCGATAAAAGCACAGTTTGGGAATGAATAAGCTTTACGTTTTTCAAAAAATCAATAGATTTTCGAAAATCAGAACAGAAACAACAGTTGCAAAATATGAGTAGAAATGTAAGGAAACTTTGGAAATTTTAACATCGATCTTATATTTGCCATAAAATCCTTATTTTCTATTTTAATTGTTTAACTTTATACGATTTTTCTTAAAAATTTTAGAATATAATTTTAAAAACCAACTACAGGGGGGTGCGGCGTATAGTTATACGCGTATAGTTAGATTCCACGCAAAAACCTACGTGAGCCACCACCAAAACCTACGCATTTGAAAAATAAATTTTTCGTCCTGGCGTGCGGCGTATAGTTATAGGCAAAAGATAGGGCTTTTTTCAACGTTCCTAGGCAAAAGATAGGCGTTTAAACACAGATTTTCAGACCAAGATTCTCCGGTCGGTGCGACAATGAAAAATACACTTTTTAAAAACATGTTCAGATTGACCAATGAAAGTTCGGTATTTTCAAGGATTTAAAAACATGTTTTCAAGTCTCGCAGACAATGTCGGCTAGCTTGAAAATGGGCCAATAGTTATTCAGATAAAAATATTTAGTTTTTCTGGTTTTCTGAGAGTGATTTACTGTGAGCATATTTTTTTCATAATTTTCATTGTTTTCTTGACATTTTAACGATTTTCGGATAAATCTTTTTCGAATCATGTTTATTTAAAATTAACTTTATTTCATTTTTTTCAATAAAATTTATACATCCTAGAAAGATTTGTAACGAAAAATTAACTTTAAAATCACCAAAAAAATCTTACCCTGGCCATAATTTTAACGCAATTTTTAAACTCCAGATATTGTCCAAATTGACAATCAGAGCACATTTTCCCAAAAGTACGCGCATAGTTAGAAAGTCGCGTATAGTTAAGAACTACGCGTATAGTTCGGGTTTTTTGGCGACAAACTTTCTAACTATACGCCGCACCCCCCTGTATATTTTTACGGAAAAGAGGTGAATTATACATATTTTCCGAAAAATGTGCCTTTTGGTCGTTTCTGCCATATCGTCCTTATAGAGGGACGGACCAGAATTCAAAAGCGTAGGTTTTGGCCATATTTTCCTCAAAGGGGGTGTCCTTATAGACGCACATCACAGTAATTGAATCAAAAACAGAAGATGAAAGAAAATGCGAAGTCAGACTGTTTGCCACAAATTATTCCATCAATCCCTGATCATTAATATTATTTTGATTAATTATATGGGAAACTAAAGCGGAGGCCATCAAATCTTGAGGTTGAACAGATTTTATTCTTAAAAATAATAAATTCCATATCATTGCGCGGGCGGAGAATTTATTAATTTTTCCTACTTACTCAACGGTTTTAATTTCAGGTTAGGGACATGAAAAATACACCAAATAGCCTCAGGAAGAACACATAATGCAACTCTTTTTGATTTTTCTGTTGGGGTGTTCTAAAAAATAATTACCTAAGTATTTTTTTGGGAAAATTGGATTTTTTAATCAAAAATCCTGAAAATAAGTAAAAGTCATTACCAGTTTTTCACTTCAGTTTTGCAGTTGCTTCAATTTGAGGGTAATTTCGGTACAATCGGATGAAAATAGTATTCTAGATACTCTAAAAATTTACTTCCGGTTGAACTAAAATGCAATTTTATATTTATAGGAGTATTTCAATGATAGAAATTTTGCATCAGAAAGCAAGGAGACATATTTCTACAACACAAACTAAATTTAAAAAAATTGTCTTAGGCCGTTTTCTAGAAATTTTGAGTTCAATTCAAAATTTTCGTGATTCTAGAATATATCTGACCAAAATTTTGACATGCAAATTTTTTATTCAGTGACCCATGAGCTTTTATTTAGTGGCATTTTTAGCTTAATCCGATCAACTAAATTTTTCTAGAAATATCGAAAATTGACTTCCGGTTGCACCAAACATATTGTCCTTAGGTTGTCGTGCCATATTGTCCTTATTTTCAGAAATGCTACAAAAAATATCGGATACTTACTTTGTTTTTCGTCTGTATAAGGACAAAACAAACTTTAGGCGAAAAACCGCTTCTTGATAGCTACTACGGTTTTTGCTGCAGAGGGGGGCGTGCCTGAAATAAAAGTTACCTAATATATTGACAATATGATATTGTTCTCAAGTTTAGGTGCACTATTGCCAATAGTATATTGGCCTTGTTTTTTTAAAATGTTTCAAAGATTATGAAACCATCTATCGATAAAAAACATTCAACTTTACCGAAAGATGATGATGGCCGTTGTTTTGCTCGTCGGCCAAGATTTCTGTAAAAAAGTATTTCATAGAAGTTTTTCCGTGAAACTGGTAATTTCTAAACTTACAAAATATAAAGATATGGATTACCCGCCCTCAGAGTACAAATCTTAATTATTTGAATGATACAAACAACGCAAGATATTAGCACCCAATCAAAACCCTTGATTGCGGAATAGGCGATTTCATTGCGTCAGATTAAGAAAGGATCAACCAATCAAATTTGCGGAGGACAGAAATTTTTTTGTCGTTTTGTCCACCTGAAAACGTGTCGTTTTGTCCATTTAAAAAAAATTTCACTAAAAATGCTCTAAAAAATCGAAAAATAGCGCGGTATGTTTGATCCTTTTCGTCCATATTATCCTTATAGGGGGAAACACCAAAATGTAACTTATGCCACGAACTTAGAAACAATTTCATCCATAAACTTAAAGATCCATGAAAAAAACTTGCAAGAACAGGACGATTCTAATTATTTGTTAAATGATGCAGAATCAAGATAAATGCTGCTTCAATTAGAAGGATATAAATTTTTGTAATTCTTTATTCTATGAATTAAACAGTTGGAAAATTATTTTCATCATTCGTCATCAAATCTTCTAATTCATTCTCATACACCATAAACTGAAATATATTTAAAACGTTGTGAAAACCTATATGGACAATTCTTCAAAATTCATGCTGCATAAAAATATCTGTATTGATCTATTTCGGAACGCCTTACCTTTTTATTATGATGCCGTGTTTTTTGACAGCATTTTAAACTGTCCCAAATCCAATCATTATTGATCAATAATTCCTCAATGACCATCGCTACTACAAAAGTACCCGCAGATATAGCCAAAATTCTGAAAAAAAAATTTTGGAAAAGATTGGTCTCGAAAACTAACGACAAATAATTTCGCTGAAAGTTTTTTTTCGATTTTACGAATAAATCTTTTTTGATTGGACAATTCAGAAATCTGAAATTGGTTAAAAAACGGTTTTGTTCCGTAACGCCATATTTTTGAGTTAAAACCGTAATTTATTTCGACATATAATATGTCACATATTGCAAATATTTCGCCAATGAAAATATCACACTACCTGCAATAAAGTTTGAGCTAACCCGCATGTCTTTTATTTTGGCAGCAGAATCTGGTCAGTCCGATAAAAACATAAAAATAGCATGAGCAAAATTGTGAAGATATTAGAAGATCAAAATTATAAAAAATATCATATGATCTTATCCATTAAAAACATGATAAAATCATGAAAAATATGATCTGATGAAACATATCAGATGTCACAATCCGCCGAATCCCTTCCACTTTTTAATGTACTGAGAAATATATTTTTATATGATTTGAGATTCCTATATTTTATCATGATTTTTATGCGATATATTAAAATTATAATAATAATTTAATAAAAATCATACATATGATTTTTATTGAATAATTATTATAATTTAAAATATAAAAGATATGAAATACAAAAATTCTAAATCAATTATATGTATATCTATCTGTACATAATAACGTAAAATGGATTCCACATCTTTCTATATTGATTTTGAATATATAAAAAGCTTAAGGGGGTTCTATAGGCAGCCCATATCTTTGGCAACTGAAAAATTATTTCGACTGGATTTAGAATTTTTGATCTCCACCGTAGATTGTTTAATTATATAAAGAAATAAAATTTGAAAAAATTTAATATTCTGGAATTTTTTTTATAAAATTTGAAACAAGCTTATTTTGAGTATATAGGTTCTATAGGCAAGTCGTATTTTGAACTAAAAGAGCTAGAGGTCTGATTTTATGATTTTTTGAACTCAACGTGGCTTTTTTAGTCATATAAACTCAAAAAATCGTAAAAAATTACCAAAAATTTTCGGAAAAAATATTAAAATTTTTTCTGAGTGTCGAAAAATAAAAATCTTTTCTGCTCTAGCGCTTCGAACGGTTAAAATTTGGTCATAGTTTATAATACCGTTTCCAAAAACATTCAACTTACGAATCGTTTGGTCTTAAAAAAAAACTGATTGACGAAATGGATGGACGAAATGGATAAATTTTCAAATCGTACTCCTGGGAGTTAAAAAAGAAATTCGTAAAATCAGGCAAAACGGTTTTGTTAACAATTATCACGAAAACTATAGTGCACGGAAAAATAGTTGCCATGTAGCATAAAAAAAAAATACAACTTTCCGTGGCCAAAATAGTAAAAAACAGTCCTTTTCGCCAGCTTTGATACCTTTTAGTGAGAAAATTAAAAAAAGGGCAAAACAGTTTTTCCGCCTTTGAATTTCGCAGATAATGTCAAATTTTTGAAACATTTCCTAAATAGGACGAAAAAAAAACAGCTTTTTCCAGAAAATTTTTGCTCCTGGTTAACCTCATTTACCGGTTGGTTCAACATGCTATCTCCAAAATATGATTCAAAACGTCATCCAGAGATTACGAACTAACTTATCAGAATGTTTTATTCACTTCCTATGTCTATGCCGAGAGAAATAAGCAATTCAAAAAGTCCATTTTGCCTATAGAACCCCCTTAAGGGTTTGGTCGTCGCATTTTAAGGGTTTTTAATAGCCAATTGTCGCAAGAGTACAAATCGTCGGACCAACTTTTACCTCTCTTTGATATATTTAAAAAAAAATCTTGCATCCTAAAAAACAATCCAAATTAAACGGATGGCTCGTCCAATCAGAAAACGTGCTTACAAAAGTGACGGAATTATTTTTCAAACAACACCAATAATTCGGTCAATTTTGTAAGCACGTTTCTGATTGGACGAGCCATCCGTTAATTTGGATTGTCTTTTAGATGTGCAAGATTTTTGTTCAAATATATCAAAAAGAGGTAAAAGTTGGTCCGACAATTTGTACTTGTGCGACAATTGGCTATCGAAAACCCCTTCAAATGCGACGACCATCCCCTTAATGTTAATGCACAATGTTAAAACAATTTCGAAGTATAAACTTTTCCTATGACAGACCCGATTTGTAAGGGTTTCAACTATTCTTTGTTCATAAGTGAATTCAAAGTTATAGTTCGAAATTCAAAAATTTTGCTGTCACCACCCGTCAACCTTCTTAAACCAATTTTGAAAAAAAACGGTAAAAAATTCTTCACCAGTTATTGCAATAAAAAAGGAAACCGTAGTTTACGTCTATAAAGACAGCTGAAATTTCGTATATGGTTGTTTAGTTTTGGTGCCACATATATTGTCATTATTTGCAAAAATGTGTGAAAATTTTCGGAAGCCATTCATCGACAAAAATATCATTTTGGCTCTTATATAATATACCGTATATTATAATATATTCAGTGTCACATTTTGGTCATATTCTTAGATTTTTGCTGAAACCTGATTGACACCGCTGATTGGTCAATAAGAATTTAAATCTGTGAAGCACCTACGTATTTGTGAATTTAAACGTTTTGATTGGTTTAGGCTAGCACCTGCAAAAAGTTAGAATATAAGCAAAAATGTGACATGCTGTACAGAGAATAAAATAATTAAAGAACGCAGGTTTTGGCAATATTGTCCTTATAGACGGTGTTCTGATAGACAAACACAAAAATACTCATTTTCAAATTAATTTTAAATCGTCATTGACACCTTCTTTTATTTTTGGCCAATTATCTTACCTGCAAACAGGAATTACTCACCTAGACTGCCTTTTCAATTGTGAAAGAAAATTTCAAATCGCTTATTTCGACCGGTAAATATTTTGATCAAATAAAACGAAAGCTGATTTGGCTATATTATAGCCGCTAAACAATTTTGATACTTACATATATCGGTATGCAGAATAATTGTCATCAAAAATCGATGGGATTGCTGGTACTATAACATCATCTTCGAAAACTCCATCAGCCAATTGCGATTCCGCCGGGGTAAATGTAAATTCAAAAAACTCGTTCATACCATCATTATCCAAAAATAAAACAATGAGATTGCACCCAAACAGCACAATAAGAGCAACCAGCAAATAAAGATTTTTGTAAATTGGTTGGCGATAGGGTGCTCCACGGGAGAAAACAATCGGATAAAATACATACTAAAAATCAAAGATTCATTAAGCTGTACACTACAAATGGTTATTTACGGTGGTCGGAAAGTATTAGATAACTATTTGAAAAAGTTCCAACTTTTTATACTCCGGAATTATTTTTAAGAAAGTGTTTTTTTAAGGGTTGCGCACTTTATGACGAGAAATAGATCGAATTCAGTGGTTGCGACGGCTTAATAATTTGAAAGTTTCGAAAATAATAATTTTACAGTCCTTATAAGTTATTCTTATAAAATCAAAAAACTTAGCAAAATATCTTTTTGGATCATCAGATGCTGACAGCATCATGCTGGAAATATTTTTTCTAAACCTTATTTTTGAAATAAACCTGAAAAATTGTCGCAAGAAATAGGCATTGGGTGGAATAATGCATGACCAAATAATCAGATTCATCGTCCTGATAAAATTCTTCTTCACATTTTGTCATGTTCGTATCCAAAAATGAGCCAGTACATATTTGATAATCGCATTTTGGATTTGGTAAAAGGCTAACGATTTTTCCTTCGTTATTTCGTTCGAAGCAACTGGGCATTTGATCAGAAATTGAACAATACCAGTCTTGACTTTGCGTGAAGAGATAGACTAATGTCTGAGAGACAACAGTCAAACTTATATGAAGGAATATACTTGCAAAAGTCTTTGCTGTGATCAATCGTTTCTGTGGAGCCAACTATATTAAAGGTCGGCATTTATTTTTATTAAAACCACAGTATAATCAGAAAATCTTATTGATTCAAAAAATTACAATAAAATACATGAAAAAAGTCATAATGGTCCTAACTTTTGAAAAATGCTTCAAAACATTTCGGAAGCCATTTATTTATAATAAAAATTAATTTTTGCCAAAAAATTATGAAGACTTTTTTTGGCTATTAGGTTATTTTTCTTGAAAAATTTTTTTATGAAATATTTCGCAAAAAATAGATTTACAAATTTTTTGACATATTTCCGTTATATTTTTCTATATTGTCCCTTAATTTTCATACTGAAATTTTGCAATATTGTACTTAATTAATGCCATATTGTCAGCATATAAGGCTATATTGGCTTCATATTTTGCAATAATGTCCTTATATCATGGCAAATTTTCTTCCCATTTTCCTAATTTGTAATAAGATGTCTACGAGGAAAAATAAGAAAATTAATGAGGACAGAAATGACTGATTAACAAAAAACAAAGTGACTTAATGAGTATGTGGCGAATACATTAGCCTTGAGAACAATATAGCAAAACGTAAGTACAAAACGACAAAATGTATGAAAAACATTGATAAGACCTCAGGACAAAATGGCCCAATATGACAAAATTTATGACCATATCATATGGTCCATATGTAGGGAGAATTCCTGGGAATTTTGACCGAAATCGATATCTCGGGATCATATAATAGTATATCGCTACCAGGGCAAAAAATAGTGCCGGAAAAGTTGTATGTAAATTTTTATTCTTTTTGAGGTCAATTTCATATATTCCCCAAAGATCACTAGGATACGATCAATATTACTCCTTTGCATTGGTCCATTTTTTTGATAGCTTCAAACGGAGTTTTGAGATGAGCGAAATTGGCACATACGATCCGATTTCTACCTGACATTTGTCATAAATTATCGGTTTTTCGGCAGAAAAAACATCGAAAATTACCGGTAAAAAATCAGAAATAAAAAAACCGGCTCTGCAGTGACACTGAGCTCCAAAAGGTTTATTATGGTCCAAAATTTCAGAAAGATCGTATGTACCAGTACCGAACTATTTTTTTGGTGAGATCCATCTAAAAAAAATAAGACCTTTTCCAAATACCAGGAATTCACCCTATCCATATGACATTATACAAGAACAGTATAAAACATTTACAAGAAATAACAAAAAAAAATAAAAATTTGCTATGCTTACCCTTCCTTTGATATGGTGTCACCAGCTGGAGTCAAACTCATTGTTATCACCAATATTTCAATAATGATGAGATCAATATACAAATACTCAACATCTGATAAATTACTTATTCTCCAGTAACAGAAAAAAATTGTCACCAATTGGATAAAACTGTAAAGAGCAATGTACTTGAAAATTCCAACAGTTGTAACAAGTGCAGCTCGTCCTTCTTTGATAAGTACCGAGACACAACTGATATTCGCAATGCTTAAATCGGATTCACAAAAATTACTTGCTGAGGCTTTTATGCCGCTTTTTCAGCAACATTTTATCAAATTAGGCTGTTGAAAACGCCTAATCCGATTGAGTTCTTAGATAAAGAAATTGAGCATACATGTTTACAGTAAAATAGTTAACAAAAAAAACGGTTAGAATCAGACCACTGTTTCTAATTCTCTAGTTAATAAACATAACTACATAACTGTATAAGTTAACAAAAACTTATAATTAAACAATTAGTTTGTAACTGTAAATAGTAATGTCAGAAAAATTAAAAATGGTCCGATTCGGACCAATTCTTATTTATTTCATTAATCACTAGATATTTGTGCTCATTTTGAGCTATCTAAAATCTTAATCGAATGAGTCGTTTTCAACAGCCGAATTATATAAAATTTATATTTGGCTTAAAAAGTGGAATAAAAGCTTGGAGGTTGATCTCATACGAGTTTTCTATAAACAGCGCTCAAAGTAAAGCCTCCTGAAAGGCTCTGGTGCCTCCGCGGAATTTTTTTTCTGTGCTAACAAGGGTTAACCCTCCGAGGCATATACCCTTTTGAAAGGGTAAAAGTCACTTTAATCAGCCAAAAATGATGGAAAAAATGATTCAAAAAAGCTCTCTTTCGAATACATTTTAAAACTCAACAATGTGAATCTGAAAATATCACCCAAAATTTTTATAAAAAAAACGTTAAATTTATGACGAGTTGATTGGAAAGCGATCTTTGCTTAAGTCTTAGGTGGGTTTTTTTAGGAGCTACGCCAAATGACGGCTTTCTGGTATTTTGAAACCCCATAAGACTATATATTGGCAAAATACCAGAAAGCCGTCATTTGGGCGTAGCTCCTAAAAAAAAAACCACTTTACCTCTGAAAAAATAACTTTTGACTCCAATCTGGAGTTGAAATTTAAAATTAGCCAGGATTTAAAAAGTGTTTTGAGTACGATTGCGAATAAATTAGCATCCTAGACATATCTGGAGCAGAATAAGAGTCAACTAACCAACTTTTTTCGACTCAAATTTGAAAGTTAAAATCCTTTTTTTTTCAATTATATGAAAATTATATATTGAATCAAGTTCCCAAAATTATAGTTCAAATAGAATTTTATAAATCGGAGAACCGTTTTGGTGCTGTGAGGTGTGCAAATTGTACCCTCCTGAAAGGGTATTATGCCTCGGAAGAACTTTTTTTTCTCTGCCTCGGTGGGTTAAGGATAAATTTTTGAAAAAACCAATTAGAAAAAAAATCAATTACAATGTAATTTGTCGATTTTTAATTTTTGGGAACCATTCTCTTGAGGTGAATGGTGATGCGACTGAAGCTTCTAAATCAGACAATGAAATTCCAACAGAGGCTCTTTTCAAGGCTGCTACATCGTTCGCTCCATCTCCACAAAATGAACAAATAAAATTTATTTCTTCGTAAAAGTCAACAATTTGAGCTTTTTGATCTGGGGTCACTCTAGCAAAAACCGCACTTTTGATCATGATAAATTTGAACAAATAGGTTTGGTTTGTGATCAGCCATTCGAAATGTTCACCTTATAATGCGTTGAAAACTTTTTATATGTTATAGTTTATAATTGTAGGAGTGTCTTTTTTGTTAAAGTGATGGCTTTTACGTCGGTTTTTCATCCCCTATTTGCGCAGGTTAAATCAAAACATACAGTATGTTACGTTTTTACTTTCTTTTTTCCAATTTGCATAAATCTGTTATCCACCGGTTTGATTGGTTTAATCTGGAAAAGAGGTAGGTATTTGCCAAAATTGATCATTCCCAATGGCGGATAGCAAGTTATGCAAATTGGAAAAAAGAAAGAAAAAACGTTACATACTGTAGGCGAAAATGGGGATGGGGTAAAAACATTTAGTTGGGTATGATTCCTTTTACAACCCTGAATACGAGGACGATACGGTATTCGCAAGAAATGTGAAAAAACAAAATGAAAGTTGTTATTTTTTATTATCAAAAACAAAATTTGATATTTTTTTGACCAAAATCTTGTCTAGATCAAAATCTCCTATTTTAGACCGGATATTTCGATATGTGACATATTAAATGTGGGTTTCCCGAAATTCTACCGCGTGAGTTTCAAGCGGTGTCGAGACTTTAGGTGATTCGAAAACCATGCTTTTATATAATAAACAAATCACTTTTTGTCTCGACGCTAATTGAAACCCAGGCGGTGAAGCTCATGGGATAAATAAATCGAATAAAACTTCCACATCATTTGAAAGACGATTTATATTTTTCTAATGAATTACAAATAGCGCTTACAAGTGCCGGGATCGGGAGGGGGTCACTACATGTGTTATAGTCAACACAAGCTAATTAGATTGAGGGGGTATGCGACTCTGCTTTTAAAAAATTCAAATTAAATTTTGCACAAATTTTGGGCACCTCTCAAAACAATTTTGTAGGGATCATACGTCCTGAGTTTTCTCGTTTACCACACTGTTTTCTTATGCGAAAATAATCGACGTTGACTGGTCAATATCCGGAATAACTGTTTCTGATCGGTTAATTTTTTCGAAAGTGAGTTTAACGAGAAAACTCAGCTTGAACAACTTATATCTTTTTAAACATGTTTTCTGATCCATATTCAACACATTGCCTGTCATAGCAATTATAAATTTGTTTTCTTTCTTAAATATATCAAAAACTTCTTTTTCGTTTTCATCCTCCCAGGAAAGTCCGTTTTTCATTATTTTGGGCATAATAACTCGCTTTTCATCCTCAAATAATCCACACCTTTTCGAAACAGCAATAGCAGTAAGTAAATTATCACCGGTAACCATCAAAGTTTTAATATCAGCTTGGTGCAATTCTTCCAAAACAATTTTCGATTCATCTTTTAGCTCATTTTTAAGAATCAAAAATCCCAAGAAAGATAAATCACTTTCGACATTTATCCGCTCTAGCTCCAAAACAGATTCGATAGGTTCTAGAATTTCTTTGCTGGCAATCGCAATTACTCGGAGACCTTCTTTTGTAAGATCCTTCAGCTTTGGTGAGGGTTCGGACCAAATAAAAATTATCAATAATTTGAGCCACATATTGGCCAGGAAGTAGTTTCCAAAATGAGAGTTTCCACCTATGTTCATATCAGTCGGATTATTTCTCAAATATTGAAAAAGTTATTTGAAAATTTTTGGTCATTGTGGTTCGAACATCTTGCGAGAAAAAGCTCATTGTGACTTTGAAATAAAAAAAAATACTGTCAAATGTGTCTAAGAAGACAAGCGAATTTTTGTCGTTTTGTCCTCTTAGACGCTGTCCTGTCAGACATATTTGACAGTATAAAGGGAATGTCAGGAAAACTTTTTTCCCCGAACAATTCTCAAAAAAAATTTTTGATCGATCATTTTTTAGTTTTTACATTCCACGTCAAAATTTTGTTTTTAATAAAATTGATTTGTTTTTAAGTTCAAATATTTTTTGTCGAACCCTAGCTTTTTTTCGTATGCGCCTGGTAATGATTCTTTTGTGCATAATTTCGAAATAGTTTCTGGCGCGCCCTTTGTGAAAATCCAGTGTTTATCACCCTCGGTGGCAATGACGGATTGTCTTGCAGTTTCTGATGAAAAAGGAAAAGTTTTTACTTGCTCAGCTTTTCGTGTACCATTTTCCATACTAATTTTGGGTGGTTGTAATATATTCTTGCTATTTTTTTGCTTGAAAATTGTGCATCTTGCACGAAATTTGGAGAAAATGAGTCTCGATAGAAGGCTGACACCATGTATTCATTCAACGCTTTTAAACTACGGTCTTGTGATATAAAAATATTTTGTGTAAAAAAGCTATTTTGAAAGGGTTGGATGAACGCGTGCAGTGTACACAGTACAATACTTGTAATATGGAAAATTGTTTGTTTGGAAATGCTTTAGCGATATGGTCAAAATGAATGGGTTTGAAAACCAACCACAGTCTTTTCGACAGAAAGCTTTGGCATGCTTTATAAGTGTTGGAGAACAAAATTTGACAAAAAATTCAATTATAATTTTCTGGCGAAAATACCAAATGTTTGACGAAAAATCCAATATCCCTTTATTGCCCTCCCCCAAAGATTTTGGCCCTCAAAAATACGGGGTTGAGAAAACGACGCGTCATTCGAAAACGAGTTATACGATTTAGTTTGGAGATAGCTCAAACTGAGCACAATTATCTAATTAACATAAACATTACAAATTGTTTTTAATAGGATCAATGTTTTTATTTTTTTTTAAGATTACTGAAATTGTTTAATTATTAGTTTTTCTTAAAAAATAGAAACAAAGGCCTAAGAAAAAATAGAAACAATGGTCTGATTCGGACCAATTTTTATTTCGTATTATTCACTAGATATTTGTGCTATCTAAGAACCAAATCGGCTGAGTCGTTTTTGAAAACCGCGTTGTTTTCTCACCCCCCCCCGTGTTTTTGACGGCCCAAATCTTTTGTACAGGGCAATAAAGGGATATGAGTAAGGTCAGTAAAATCGACTTTTAAACCAGCAATTATATTGGGATATGCAAATGGGTGACTAACACAGAATTTTGAGGGAAATTTTTTGAAAAAAAAAATTTTTTCGCAAAAATTTTGCCCGTCGAAAATGGCCTTTCTTATTTAACTCGTAGACTTTAGACATGAATCTGTACCCAGACTCGATTT
>SCLH01000795.1:142583-153060 GCA_004367855.1 Oikopleura vanhoeffeni
TAAATATCCCTGCCCTACTACTTAAAAACACACTAAGTTTCCTAATCAGGGCCGTGATATTTACAAAAGTGTGAATAAGGGATATATAATGCTTTGATGAAAATTTAATCTTAACCCCCACCTGTTTGCAATGTTATATTACCCACCTGCATATTAGTGTTTTTAAACACACTAGTATTCAAACTTGACAAAAAGGAGATAAATATGGATTTTTTCTAATTCAAAACCGCAAGAGCGTGACCGCAACGAATTTTCGGTTAAAACAGAATAAACTTTTGTTAGATAAGTTTGAAGAAAAAATTTTAGTAATTTGAAAGTAAAATTTAACCATTTAGTCGGAAAAATGTGTATTTTAAAGTATTTGATTAAGTTCTTATCTTCCGGAAACTTTTCATTTGTCCCTCTTAGAGAGAATGTCATGGGCAACAATTTGTGCTAAATGAAATTTCTTGCGCGCGATGTGAACCTTCTCAAATCGTCAATTCAAAACTTTGACCGCCAATTACACCACCAGGTGTTGCNGTGCGTAATAATTGATAATTCCAAATTCTTGAAATAAAAAATAAGGTGAACTTTCGGGGGTCTGTTTGAATATTCCGCCGGCCAAAATGATACTTTCCCAAAATATTTTTGGTCTCTGTGTTTTAAAACACAGAAATGCAGGTGGGGGTTAAGTTGAATTGCGTAAAACGAATTGGTCTCTGTGTTTCACAACACAGGCGCACCCGGCAGAGTTAAGCGTCGGATCAGTACAAATTAGTGTGACCTTAAAAATCGTTAAAATGTGTTGAACGACATTGTGTTCGTCAAATCGTTACTTTTACAATTTAGGTTGAAGGGGGTACCATAAACTCGGCAGACTGGAGTCAATATAACTTACGAAAATAATAAGTCAGTATATTCTTTCATGCTTATTATAGTTAGCTGAACCGATATAGATATGTTTCAGCTTGATAACATCATTTTTTTCCATTTTAGGAAAGATTTGAGTTCGAGTTTTCAATCTTGAAATCGGAAAAATTTCAAAAAAATTCAAAACATTCTGAAAATTTTCTGCATTTTTCGTCCAAAATTGTTTCTGTTTTGTTCATTCAAATCTGTGAGTAAAAATCCAAAAAATAGCCAATTTAACTTTTTCCATGGATGCCTACATATTTTCTGACCGCTGTTTGAAAAATAATAAAATTTTANTCGACTTTTTTAGAAATATTATGAAAATTTCCCGCAAATCATGTCCAAAATTTTTAATTTGTGGTTTTTCGAATTCCTTATTAAAATAAGGAAGAATCACTTATTTAATTTTTTTTGTATCTATAAAATCTCCGTATTTCAACTAATGAGTTAAACTTTTGATGAAATTTTTAACACTCGGCTGTACACTCGATAAGTGCCATTCGGCACTCAATTTTTAAACATTTTATGCTAGCGAAAAATTTCCAATAAAATTGCGAGTCTTAAAGGCGTCATTTTTTATGATAGTCAGGACATTTTTTACTATCAAAACGCAATTGAAGGTCAATTTTTATTTAAAAAAAGTTGTTTTTCTCTACTTTTTGCCATTTTTGACCCTTTTTCATGGAAAAAAACTATGATATTTAAGAAATTTTTGAATGTGCAGAATTTTGAAGCTACTTTTAGCGCATAATACTCGACAATGGTTGAAGTTTATTGATATCGTCTTTAAAAAAATTCTATAGTCGAGTTTAGTTGGAAATGGATGTACAGTGAAAAGTGGTTCTTTATATTTTTACAGATACTTAGTTATGTTAAGAAAATAAAAATATTAACGTTTGCAAGAATGAACACTTTTATTGAAGTAAAAAAGTAAAAAAAAAAATTTCCACATTTTTTTTTCATATATTGCTCTGAAAAAATGTACCAATCTGCCGGACTTATGTCACCCCCATAAAGCTTTCATCCACAAACTTTAATTATTTCGTAATTTAGAACTAGTTAAGCCACATAACCTCCATTAACCCCGTCTATATTCTACGAATCATGAACTAATACGGCTTATGGATATGAGGTTTTTGTGTAACACGTTTATTCAACTTAGTTGGTAATATCAATATTGCACCAATCACGATTTCACGATTATTCAGCTATTAAAAGAACAATTATTTGCTAATATGTACAAAATATTATTGAATTGTCAAAAGAAATTAAATACACTTTTATTAAGTATTAACTCGTAGACTTTAAACTGAGATCTATACCCAGACTTGATTTTGCCATCTTAGGCTTGCCATTCTGAACATCGAGCCATATTATTACATTGATAAGCCAAAGTTTATTATTAACATATATTTTTTATGATCTTATAAATACAATTCAGCCATTTGCTATACAAATTTAAAGAAAAACCATTTTTAAACGCATAATTATAAGGATTAGGAGAAATTAAAAAGTTGCGAAAATGACCTCCAGTTACACCTTTGCGCATCTTACGTATTCAGGACTTCAAATATCTGCATACTTGCTCGTGTGTGAAAAATAGTTCTATAATTTGTGTGTTACAAATTTTTGTAAAATGGGTCTTAATTGTTGTGGCATTTTCATTTCTCGTTTCAAAGGTCGAATTTTCATAAGCCTTTTCCATCGTTAACTAAGATTCTTATTTACTCGTCTACAAATAATACGTCGAACCAGAAGGGTCGACTTTCCCTGAAGAATATTAGCACTATGTCAAGGTAATGTCTTAAAGTTCTACTAGAGAGCAAAATAGGTCAGATTTCACATGGAATTTTTGCGCTCTGGCGCCCTGTTCATACATATTCTGACCATAGTTGCTATATTTTACATCAAAAGTCGAGCTTTTTGATTTTTGATCTACAGATCTATAAGATGAATGGGTAATTTGAATATACGATACACCATATACAGGTAATTTTCGAAAAAGTAGCTCAAATTACGTCAAAAACCATTTGTGATGAACTTCAACACAGGTTTAAAGACTTTTTCTATTCAACCAAATTTCGAAATAATTCACGTGACAAAATAATCCAAAAATAGTTTGAAATATGTCATAAATAAATCTCTAATTCTCGAAAAATAAAATCACGTGCCGTTTTTGGAAAATGCCGTTATGTTCAAAATTTTTAGATTATGCCTTTATTAGTCCTCAAAATTTTTCGGCGTAATCTGAGAACTATTTGTGTACTTGAACCAAAACCTTATTTCTTAATTTGAAGGTCACGTGCTCGTTTTTGGACTTTAGTGTAATGGAAAAAGTCTTAAAAACTTTTAAAGAACCTCTTCGCTGTTTCAAAAAGCGATAAAAGCAATTTTTGAAAAAAAAGTAGTTAAGTAGGAGTTTATTTCTTGAATATACGGTCACGTGATCATTTTTGGGCTATGGTGTAATGAAAAAAAGTCTNAGAATTTTTTTTTTGATTACGATAAAAGGTGTTATTTGGTGATTCCAAAAATTTTTGCAAAAAATAAGTACTGTAAATTACAGTCTGTAATACAGTAAAAATTTTCAAGAAAAAACGCACAAATGTCATTTTGTTTTGAAGATCATCGATAACTTTATAACTGATCTTGTCATTAATGATTAACCGTCGTAAAATACGATTAAATGGTGAATGGCAGCTGGATGGCAGAAATCAAGTATACGAGTTAAAAAAATTGAAAATAAATTAATAAATAAAATAGTCGATTAATTAAATTACTAAGTACAAATTTATTAATAAAAAAAAATCAATTTTAAATTAATTCATATATTAATGAATAAATCGATTATTTAATTTATTTATTTATGAAAAGATAATTTATTAATTATTAAAATTATTTAATGAACTAATCAAGGGGGTGGTGATAGTGATTTTTGGGATTTCAGAGGCTTCGTACGGTTAGACAAATGCAGACTGGACATTTTTGAAACATACATTAGGAAGATCTATCGGTTATCTCGCAATTCCATTAGACAGTTTAGTAGCATTCCCACCAACCATCTGATAAACCGCGGTTAAACACGAGTCCCGCAGCTTTTGTCAAAGAAAGATGGATCCTAGAGCTTATATCGGAAAGTTTTGAAATTTGATGAGAATCCGGAAAATTGTCTCAATTTTAGTGAATCGGTTCTGTTTTTTCAATTTTTGCCTCAGGGGTCAGCAATATGGTTGAATTTGCCGAAAAAGGGTGCGTTTCGGTGTTTTGATAAAGGGTTTCTCTGTGGAAATGGAAGAAACGTCATTTTCGGAATTTAACAAGCCCGAGAGGTGGTGAACATCTAATCGGGCGTACTTTTTCGAATTGCCACCTGATTGGCTGTTAATCGACAAAAAAGTGCGCGAAATCGAAAATTTTGAATATGAAAGTGAGAATTAGAAAATTCAAATGCCACCAAAAGATTCCTTGGGTACGGTTTGCTGGAAACGATATTAGCAACTGTGGTCTGATTTCGAACAGAAACGGTGCTAGAGATCAAAAATAATTTTGATAAAAAACTTTAATTTTTTTCTAGAATCCACTCATCGAGATCACAGATAGATCTTCCTAATGTATGTTTCAAAAATGTCCAGTCTGCATTTGTCAAACTATACGAAGCCTCTGAAATCCCAAAAATCACTATCACCACCCCCTAGATATAATCAAAAATTACATGATAAATAAACTTTTTAATTAATTAATGAGCCAAGAAAATTATAATTAATACAATTGAGAAACCTTTTCTTGAACCCAAATTTGGTCTGATAGAAAAATATGTTTTAAAAATGCAACTTTATGATTATGCGTCATAAGGGTGGTTGAGGTATTTCACCGACTGCACTGGAGCACAGTGATGGGCATAACTAAGGCCGCATAAGTAGGGTCAATACCGGGAGATTTATCTCCAAACCAAAACCCCTCAGTAATGACTCTTTGAGTTTTTGTAATGCGATTGGTGTAATAACAACATCAAATAGATAATAAATCAACCTTTATAGCGCGTTTCAAAGCCCGAAAGTTTTTTTGTCATACTCAAATCGTGACCTCTTAGTGGCTCCAAAATTTTTTACATGATCGGAATCATTCTTTTTGAGAAAGTTCAATCCCATAAAGAATCTGTACTGAGGGATTTCGTTTTGCAAATAAGTCTCCCGGTTCTGACCCTACTTATGCGGCATAAGTTATGCGTATAACTGTGCTCCAGTGCAGTCGGTAAAATTTCTCGACCACCCTTATGACGCATAATCATGACGCTGCGTTTTTCACAACATATAATTCAATCAAACCTTTTCTAGGTAAACCTTTTCTTGGCCCCAAATTGGTCTAAATGAGTAATTTGGATTCAGACTAATTTGGCGTCAAGAAAAGGTAAACCTTCTCTTGATCCCACTTGCGTTCAAAAGATACCGACTAATAAAATATACTTGAACGCATTATGTTCATAATAATTATAAATAATTTAACCGGCCAGAAAATAAATCAATTGGGCCATGTGCTACCTATAAATATATTTAGTCGACGTATATTTAATCGTCAATTTAATATTTCGTGAAGATTAGTAAATCTTATTTTTCACTATTCTATCCCTCAACTTTATAATCCATTTCAAATGATGCATTGGTTCTGTATTTGTTCTAGAAAGTTTCACTCCATAAATAATATTATATTGATAAATCTCTGAATATGGTGCATCAAAATGCTAGACATTCAAACTTTTATTTTGTCGTGAAAAGTTGGACAGACATATTTGGCTAGCACGTGAGTCGACGATTCAGAAAAAATGTTGATTTTGCATTTGGAAAATTCTGCCTATTCATAGATAGTATAAGAGATTTTTTTCATGAAAACTTGAGCTTTTTTTGTCTGCCTGACATGATCTCAATTATCTCAAAATACGTAAAAAGTTCGTCAATTTGCTTGAATTTTGGAAAATGACAAGCATTCCACAATTTTTAAAACCTTTCAAAACTTAAAAAATATGTATTTGTGAATACTCGATTGAGAAATAACAAAACCTGAAATTCGCAAAAAAGTCAGGCACAGTGAAGTTAAGGTACGAACGTCAAAATAAATTATGCTTGACAAAGGAAATTTATACAGTTGATTTTACATAATTACAAACAGATAACTTTGGAAATATTTTGAAATCACTCATAAAGTAAAAACCGTTTTTTAAATGGCCTATCATTGAAATTTTTATTTTTCGAAAAAAATTCAAGAAGTTTTTAATTTTTGACAAGGTTCCAAGTGAATTCAAACCAAAGTTTTTTTCTCAAAGTTATTCATTCGTAATTCTCTACAAATAATTCTGTACAATAAACTTTATTAATTATTTTCTCGCATAACTGTATTTTTGTCGTTTTAACCTGAGTGTCAGTTCGCTTTTACGCGTCAAAATATAAATTTTCTTTAAACCAATTCGAAATAAGCAAAAGTTTCAAATGTGGGAGATTTTTTTTTCTCAGGCGTTGACTTGGGTGCTCAAATTTTTGAGACCGAATTTCATCCAAAAATTGAAGTTTTTGGGTCTAGCATATTAAAGCCCCGCGCTGCGGCACAATTTTAAAAATGTTTTGTCTGAGCTTTTCATGACAAACTATGGCCAAGGCGTGGGTTTGATGCTCTTCCTGGTTTAAAAACACCCACAAATTATTCGTTGTATAATAATGATAACGTCATAATAAAAAGATAATAATAATGCCAAAATAATGAGGATGTCTTATAATCAAATCAATTATTTTTAACCATCAGCAACGTTTCGCTTTCTCATTTTCAAGCTGATTTTAAAAGGCTTTTTCGAAATTAAGTATGTGAAAGAAATTTCGTACTTTTTGCAGAAATCGAAAAGCAGAGGCTGACGATAGATTTCCTCTTCAATACGCGTTTGTGATTTCTAATAAGAAAACGAAGATCATATACGTATATGTCGTGCTTCTCCTGATCATTGAGGTCTGGTTTGTATATACAAACCAGACCTTAATGATCAGAAGAAGCACGACAAATTCTCATTATTTCGATGTGAGCTAAAAATTAATATTTAACTAACGCCGACACTATTTCTGCAAATTCCGAAATTCTAGATATGTTTCTTTTGTGTACAGCGTGAGTCTTTTCGATTTCACCCCTTTTTACCCAGACGGGTAAGATCGTCTGGGTAAAATTGTCACTCGGATTTTTCCGTCCATAGTTTTTTTCTCTTTTTTATTTTAGTCGAATTTAATTTTTTAATATCAAATTTATTAATCTTGTTAAATTATTTCAAATAACTTTATTAAACTTAGTTAATAAGTCTAGAGCACAGTCTAAAATCTTCCTCTTTTTTACCTGGTAAAATTGCGGCAGAAAAAAGTTTGTTTACATCTTCCGCTTTTTCACCCATTTGGTGGCTGTCTAACCGTCTGGGTAAAAAAGGGGAGAAATCGAAAAAACTCACGCTGTACTTTTGAGAGTTTTGATTAACAAAATAAGCTTAGAAAATCCAAGAGAATTGCGAAACGTTCCTGTGAAACGAATAAATAAAAACGAAGATCAGCTACAGTAACAGTAAATGAAAAAAAATACTATTTAATTCTTATAATTTTTTATAACCTGACGAATTTGAGGGATAATTTACGAGATTGGTGATCGAAACTTTACGTTATATCAGAGACGTTATATCAAAGACAGTCACCAAAACTTGATTAATTATATCCATCACGATGCCCGAGTAACTTTAATCTCTCATTGGCCTTTTAAAAGAATAGGGAATAAGAGATTTAAGTTACTCGGGCATCATGATCGATATGGCCCATATCATTAAACTTGTTGAAAATGTTTTGCTCTCTATCGCTAGAATGGTTCATACTTTTAGAAAAATTATAATACAATTTCCATTAAAACCTACTTAGTTTTTTTGATGTGAATAAAAACTCGATACGATTGAGGTAGAAATTTATATTTCAAACTTGATAGTGGGATTTCAAAATAAATTCGTGAAATCCATTTACCGATTAGAACAATCGGAATATTTAATGCAACTGAAGAGATGCGTTCTCAAAAAGCCTTCCAGCCGATACAACCCCCTTAATTTAATATCATATAAAAATAAAATCATTAATTATTGCATGTATGAAATGATTTTATTAACTATAAAAATCCTGATTTCAACTTAATTTTACCGCGGTATACCGAAAATGTACAAATATAGAAATAAGTCGGTCGAATAAAGATATTATTTTTTTAAGTTTATATACGAAATTTTTTCAGCTCTTGTGGCCATTTTTGGTAAAATATTGTTTAACCACCTGACAAATTTAAGGGGTCATCTCCTTAATTAATTACACCTGTTAAAAAGTGTAGTCAGGTTTTTAAGAGTGTAGTAAATGGTTTGTGGTTTCACTTAGCGCCATCTTACCGTACAACTTTTTCGCTCGAAATAATAGGGTCGGGTTCACTTATACGGATCCGTATCATATGTGATAAAGACTTTATATTGAATTGTACGAGAATCATAAATATCACATGCGTTTCGCACTTGGTTTTATTTGTTTTTTTCATATCATATCTATTACGGTACTTGCTGGGGCTTTCATGCCACTTTTTAAGCCAAGTTTTTTATTTAATTCGGCTTTTGAAAACGACTTATCCGATTGAGTTCTTAGATAGCTCAAACTGGGCACAAATATTAAAAGAAAAAATAATTAACGTAAAACGGTCCGAATCAGACCATTATTTCCAATTTTAAAACAAAAACTGATAATTAAACAATTTCAGTAATCTCAGAAAAAAAACGAAAAAATGGTCCAATTCGGACCGTTCCTTTTTATTTCATTATTCACTAAACATTTGTACTTAGTTTGAGCTATCTAAAAACTTAATCAGATGAGTCGTTTTTGAAAGCCGAATTATATAAAGATCTTGGCTTAAATTGTGGCATCAAAGCCCCAGCAATTACCGTAATAGATATGTGACATTAGATATATTGAATGCTAATGCAACCGTTAACTTGTACACTCACTGTACACACGTAAAGTTTCCCAAACCCCTTTATCACGTTTTATGACCATAAGTCATTGACGAGTAAACATTTACAAAGTAAGCAAATATATCACGTTTTTTTTACGTTTTTGCAGTAATTCACGAGGTACACCTAGTGTACTACCATTTTCATCGATATTTTCCTCGTCGATTTTTTCAAAAAAAGAAAAATGTTTAGCCGGAAAATATTTATAATTTTCAATTAAAATTTTTATAATATTTTTTAATCAATTTCAAAATTTTCATTTTTCCACTGACTATAGTAAAATTATAAAGGTGTGTTTATAACAAAGGTTGTGATATCAGTTTCACTGAGGGTCCGATATCATTATAACATATCACACACCAATAGTTTACATGTAGTACATAATGTAAATTTCATAATGAATTTTCATGTACACAGTTTTTTCACAGTGTTTTTTCACTCCGCCGCATTTTTCCTGATAAAATATAGGGAAAATAAAATCGACGAATAAAATTATCGATGAGCCTATAATTCGAGAAAACCTTTTCTTAACCCCAAATTGGCCAATCGTCTTTTTTTGTCCTTACTTTATATTGCCTTGGTAGGGTCAAGAGGAATTTCACCGACTGCACTAGTGATAGGCATAACTTATGCGGCATAAGTAGGGTCAGTACTGGGAGATGTATATATGCGAACCTCAACCCCTCAGTACGGATCGGTATAATAACAACAAAAAATCAATAATAAATCAACCTTTATATCGCGATTCAAAGCCCGAAAGGTTGTTTTTTCATACTCAAATTGTGACCACTTGGTGGCTTCATTTTTTTTTCATGGTCGGAATCATTCTTTTAGAGAAAGTTTAACCTCATCAAGTCAAATAATCCGCAATGAAGGGTTCAGTTTTCCAGATAAGTCTCCCGATACTGACCCTACTTATGCGCCATTAGTAATGCTTATCACTGTGCTCGGTGAAATTCCCCAACCACCCTTATGACGCTGCGTCATTGACGCATAATCAAGACGTTGCGTTTTCACAACATTTTTTGCATTCAGACCAATTTGGGGTCAAGAGAAGGAAAGTAGAAGAAAAAGTTTCTTGGAAATGTTGGCTTTTAATTGTGCATGCTGTTTCTATGTGATGTTTTTGGATTTTTCCGGTTCATGATTAAATTTAATATATCTTTTTGGACAATTTCTAAATTATGAAAATTTTTGAACAAATTATAAAAACTGCAAATCATACCTGGAGAAATTTTATTGGTCTTTGTCATCTTGGTTTGAGAGTGGTTTGGACAAACAGCATAAGATCCGGGCGCATAAAACGGTAAGCAAGAAGTCGAGGAACTTCTCTACAAATTGTCTAACTCGCTGAAAAAATATTTTATAGAACGCATTATATCCACTTTTATATCAAAAAGATATCCGTACAAGAGATTTTAACAATAAAAATGGGTAAACAATTCATTTCGTAGTCAAGATTTTTTTATGGTGATTTAGGACTCGGTATTTTTTGGTATTTAATTTTTTTTATTCAACAGTCAAATTTTCATGGCCCAATCA
>SCLH01000795.1:153102-165127 GCA_004367855.1 Oikopleura vanhoeffeni
GATATACACAATTTAAACAGAAACCGCGTAAGTCAAGTTCAGCTGTAATCCAAAATTAATTAAAGCTTGAAGCATAAATCACGAAATATAAAATTTATTTGCATCAAATGTTTTCATCATAAATATCAAAATATAAATTTTGTGAGGAAGGGGGGTGTAAGGTGGGGAGAACAAAAGTTGCCTAATCGACGATAAATCTAAAGCCTTAAAATAGGAATGGTGTTTTGCCGAGAAAAGTTCAAGTCAAAATTAAAAGGGAGTGAGTTGTTTTTTCCTTCATCCAAAAAGGGGACCACCTTGTATTTTACTTAAAAAAGGGAAAAAGCTACGAAAATATTCAAAATCTGGAAAAGTAGATGACTCAATATGGAAAAATACGATGGTGATCGTACGCTTTGGAGACATATAATTATATAATAAAAAAAAACTGCAAAAAAGTACTCTGAAAAACTGAAAGTTCAAAAACATTATCTTAAACTGATTTGCAATGAATAGTCAACCTGTAAAAAGGGGATGCTATGAGTTGTAGACGGTCTCAACATGGCTGCAAATAAATCAATAATAATAATAAAATGGTCCGGAAGATGAATTCCGAGTAATTTTTTTGAATAAATACTGATTCTATCAGAATAATTCTGGGGTAACGTTTGCGGCATAATTTATGTCGTGTAAACGTACTCGAAATTCTATAAATCATCCAATTTAACTAACGCTTAAATCGATAAATAAAATTGTACCGGACCAAAATTTGGTCACCAAATATTTGAGAAAACTAATGAAATAAGATTCCAAACTAAGTGCCCCTTCACCGATGCCGTTATGTATTTGTAGGGGTTTAATAGTGGAAAACTCAAAATTCCTTGTTAATTGCCAATGAAAAAGGTACTAAATCTTGAGAGAAAAATGTGATTCTCAGCAAATCTCAATTATTTTTCTGGAATGAATATATCTAGAATTTGTAAGTATTTTCTGATAACTGAAACAAGACAGTCATATTTTTGACTGTATTTTAAATGCGTTCTCCACTGAGTGGAGTCCACTCTGAGATTAATTTCGGGCTGCATAAAATAAAGGTCACACTCTCAAATTCAAAAATAATTTCAAGACAAATTATTTATTTTCACAGTCTGTACTTTAAAACACATATATGTAAGTGGGTAACAAAACATTGTGCGCAGGTGAGGGTTATTGAATTCAATTTCTAAACCATAACACTTCTTATTTGTTGGCAAGATTTCATATTTGAAAAAGTTAAATGACATATTATATTTTCTAAGGTTATCAAGTTAAAGGTGCACATTATTTCTGGATTAAGTTTCCCGTACGAATTCAACGATTTTTAGGCAAATTCGCCTCAAGATAGCGCCTAAACATCCTCGTTGTTGATTTACGAGTATTTAACTTGGGTTAGTCTTGATCGCCAATAGAGCTAGAGAGCTAATACTGGTATTTCATTAAACGCCCTCAATGGCCATAATAAATTCATGTTTTATAATATTTCAATGAGAAAATCAAGTATGAATAATCTTTTGACACATTTTTCAGGACAATCTGAAGTAAAATTTTTGACGTTATCTTTAGTACCAGATAAGAAAAAAATGGCCTGGCCCAATTTAAATTCAACTCAATCATTAGTTTACAGATAAAAATTAAAGGAATCGATAATGCACAGAAAACGATAATAATATTTGCATTTCAGAGCCACCTAGTTTTAAAATTGTCATTATAATTAGTTGGGACAACTTGTATGCGAAATCCATTCACGTGACGTGAATCACGTCCCCTTTAATCTTGATTCACGTACATTTAAATATTCTGAAATTAATTGACCCTTGAATTTATTATTCGTCGCCCGGCATGATGAACCCTGATGGCTGTCATAGCTTCACAAAACAAAGATACCTCAAATATTAAAATGAAAACCTCACCCCAAAAAACACATTGGGAATTCCATAACTTATAATTAAAATTGTTAAATTTTTCAGAGAAAAAAAAATTGAATAAAATGTCAAATGTGTTAAACTCTACAACCTTTAGTCTAAAATACGTCGAAATTGAAAATAAGAATTTTTTATCGGTCATATCTTCAAATAACAGAAAAATAATCAGGTTCAGCTCAACGTTAATATTCTCTTTAAAAATTGTCTGAGATTCAATTTAACTATCTTTTTAAAACTCTCTCAAATTTATAATGATTAAATCTAGTCTTGTAATTTTTAAATGTCTTTATTTGAAAAACAGTTAAATAATTTCACAATGTGATTTTTACTGAATTAACTTCGCGGCGCAAAAGATCAAATAAACGTTGCAGTCCTATTTACTTAGAATGATTTCAAAGGTCAAACATGGGTACTTTTTTAGACGGAGTGGCCCAATGTCGCCGAAAGAAGGGCACTTTCGACGATATCCTGTTAAGAGAGTGAACACAAAAACCGTGAGACTGTACCAGACTGGGAAATAACCGTCCCTGATTGGCCGACAGGAGCCTTTACACTCACCCATCGCTTAAAATCCTTATTCTACACCACACTGATATCTCTCTCCGGATTTCGTATTTACTCCCTCTGAACAGGATATTGGGCACAATCCGCAATATTGACACTTTCGGTGATAGTGGCACTTTCGGCGATATGGAACAGAAAAAATGTTTCCCTTTAATAATGAGAAGTTTTGTCATTTTATAAGGAATTTTACAATAGGTTCAAATGAAGTGAAATACTGAAATGGATTTTATTTTGAAAGACAAGCTATAGCCGATGTCAAGGGTTTGAAAACATAATCCACCTAGTTACGATTTTTTATTGGCCGTAATTACCTAAATGACAATTTTCATTTCGCAAGTAAAACACATACTGTGTAGAGTAACGTTCTCCACCAAACGCAATCAAATAGAAATCAAAAAATAATTGAGAATTGCATGGGTTTTTTCGGCGATATCGGGCCTACGCCTGTATTGATGCTTTTCATAGAAAATGTTTTGCTAATTTTTCTGACTCTGAAGCTCTTTTCCGGTTTTGATGTTTTTTCCCGAGTATCCGCGCTGGGATCGGAATGAATAAAATAAAAAATATATCGGACCGGACCCACGAGGGTAAATTCAAACTCTATCGGATCGAAGTAGCGTAAAATTTTAGCTGTATTGGATCGACTGAGCCCTCAAATTGAATTAAATCGACTGACCTATGAATTTCTACTGTATCTTATAAGATCAACTGGTACCAAAATCACGGCAATATTGGCTCGGATCGGAAGAAAGATCCGATGGTATACTTTCAATTCGATCCGATCCAGAGCTATGTTTCCGAATAATGAAGTTTACATGTTAAACTGAATGTTGTACTCAAAAATATCAAAACCAGAAAAATCCGAGTAATCAAAAAAGTTAAATAAAATTCTCTCCAATATCGCCGAATGCTTAGGCAATAAGCAATTTTTATCATAAATTACCTGAGGGCGGCATGAATCAATTAATTCTACACATTTTTCAATTCACTCCATTTGATCATATTGTTAAGGGGGTGGTGTTAGTGATTTTGGGGATTCCATTTGACAGTTTAGTACCACTCTCATCAACCATCTGGTTAACCGCGGTTGAAGACGAGTCCCTTAGCTTTTTTCAAAGAAACAAGGATCCTAGAGCTTATATCGGAAAGTTTCGAGATTTGGTGTCAATCTAGAAAATTGTCTGAATTTTAGTGAATCGGTTGTTTTTTTAGATTTTTGCCTCAGGGGTCAGGAATTTGGCTGAATGTGCCGAAAAAGGGTGTTTTTAGGACGTTTTGATAAAAGGCTTTTTCTGTGGAATTGCCAGAAACGTCATTTTCGGAATGTTACGAGCCCTAGGGGTGGTAAACATCGAATCGGTCGTAATTTTTTGAATTTTGCCCTGATTGGCAGTAAATCGACAAAAAAGTGCGCGAAAATGACAATGTTGAAAATAAAAGTGATAATTAGAAAATTTAAATGTCACCAAAAGATTCCTTGGGAATGATTTCCTGGAAACGATATTAGGAACTATGGTCTCATTTTCAACAAACACAGTGCTAGAGATCAAATCATTATTTCAATGAAAAAATTTGATTTTCTTCTAGAATCCGCTGCGATCAAAATCAGACCATAGTTTCTTATATCGTTTCCAGGAAATCATACCCAAGAAATCTTTTTGTGAGATTTAAATTTTCTAATTGTCATTTTCGGCTGCACTTTTTTTGTCGATTCTACAGCAATAAGGGAAAATTAAAATAATTAGACGATTCGATGTTCCCACCTTAGAGCCCATGTTATCATTCTGAATGACGTTTTCTGGAGTTCACATAAAAAGCTTTTATAAAACTGTGCAAAAAACACTCCTTTTCGTGCAGCGTTCAGCCAAATATTCCTGACTAGGCAAAGATAAAAAGAACCGATTACTAAAATTCAGACAATTTTTCTATGATTTAACCAATCTAAAAATTTCTGATATAAGTCTAGACCTGTTCTTGTTTGAACAAAAGATGAGGAACTCGTTTTAAAGCGAGTTACCAGATGGTTGGTGAGGAGTGGTATTAAACTGCAATAGACATCCGTGAGATAAATATAGCATTTTCTAATAAGTTTAAATTCCATGTCTGCATTTGTCTCGCAAAGCTCTGATATACCCCTTATATGACTGTATGATGACATAATTTCAAACACAAATGTGAAAATCCGTAAGAATTAGTTTGTGCAAAAAGCTCATAATGGATTTTTCAGATTTTTTTTACCGTTGTAAGGCTCGCTTTTCGTCTCGACCAGTCGTGTTTTCGTTTACGACCTACTTTATACATTATCTTTCATCAAGTTAGTTCATGTTAATTGATCATGCACCTTGGGGTTAAAAAGTTCGAAAGTTTAGCTGAACAGCAGCGTGCTTAAAGCAGGCGTCAAAAGCTGGATCACTAGTAACGTGGGTGACATTTCAGCTTAGAATAAACTAACTCAGAAGTCTCCCAACAAATAATGATATGACTACTATCATATAAAATGTCAAATATATTTGCACTTAAATTTTAACTGAAATTATTCCAGTGGAATATCAAACTGGAATTCTTCGTCAAGTTAGAATACTCAATTATATGCATATGTCAATTTGTCAGTGGAAAACGCTTCAAAATAATGCTCTGATAGTCATGATATTTCGAGGTCTTTACTGGTGGCCGCATGTATGGCTCAACTTAATAACGGTATAATAGAACGGGGTCGTGCTTTCCGTACCCAAATTGGTCTGCATTATTTTTTTTTAATTTAGGTCAATTTGGGTACGGAAAGCACGGGCGTGCTTAGCGTACCCAAATTAGTCTGAATGAAAAATATGTTGTGAAAAACGCACCGTCATGCTTATGTGCCATTAGGGTGGTTGAGGAATTCCACCGACTCCACTGGAGCACAGTGATAGGCATAACTTATGCCGCATAACTAGGGTCAGTAACGGGAGACTTTATCTGCAAAACTAAACCCTTATCAACCTTTATAGCGCGTAACGCGCTGCGCGTAACGCGCTGCGCGTAACGCGCTGCGCGTTTCAAAGCCCGAAAGCATTCTTTTTGAGAAAGTTTAACCTCATCAACTCAAAGAATTCGCAATGAGGGGTTTAGTTTTGTAGATAAGTCCCCCGGTACTGACCCCACTTATGTACCATTTTGAGAAAATAATATAAATAGAGAGAAATGGTCAAGGGTTTTAATGATTGACCGTATGATTTTCAACAAAACTTAATTTGTACCCAATGTGTTTTAGCTTTTGGGGTGTTCTCCGAGGAGATTCACGCTTAACCAATCAGAGCGCGACTTGGTTAGTTAATTTAAGGGGCGTTTCAATCTCCCCGGGGAACACCCCAAAAGCTAAAACACATTCGGTATAATAAAATTTAAAAAACGTAATTTATTGTAATTCAGTTAACAACGTTTTGCGTGAGCATCTTTCAGGGTTTTGAAATATTAATGGTTTGAATTTATTTAATTACTAGTATTGATTTTGTTTGGAAAAAATGATTTTATTTTTTATTTTCGAAAATAACGATTATCCGTAAATAAATCTGAGAATATACAGGGTGTAACCTTTTTTCCCTTCTTTTTTCTTAATTGCATAAATCTGAATTCCGCCGTTTTGATTGGTTTAAAAGACGTAGGTTTTTGCCAAAATTGATGGTTCTCATTAGCGGATAGCAATTTATGGAAATTGGAAAAAAGAAAGAAAAAACGTTTCATGCTGTAAAGTTTAATTTCGATCATCTCGAAAAAAAACCGACTACTTTACTTGGAAAATATTTCAACTTAAATATTCTAATTTGATTGAGTGATGAAACGTTCACGTGACTAATACACTAACTACACATATAATCAGACCCGCGCGGTCTATGTTGCGGTCTTTACTATGCTCTATTCTGCCTCACCGCTGCTTCAATCGAAAAGCATGACAAATAGAAAGCTCCGTAATCAAGACGTTGCGTTTTCACAACATATTTTTCATTCAGACCAATTAGGGGTCAAGAGATACCGGCTCCAAAGTTATATCATAGTATGATAATCATACTTAAAAATATGGGAAATTGGCGATTTTCTAGAGCTAAAAATAATCAGCTAAAAATAGGCACAATCTTGCAAATTGAAAAAGACAGAATGTTCCACGGGATTCAATGATGTTTTTTTTTAAAAATCAGCTGAATACCTATATTCTACCTTGGGTTAAGGGGGTTGCCAACAGCATGAAACGACTCAAAATAAATTAGATTTCGAAATGCTGTAAAATTATTTTTTGAACATTCTATCAAATAAAAAAAATATTACCAATTCAATGGTGTTAATCTGTTAGCCGTGGGATAACTAGAAATCGTTTAATCAACGATTCAATAATTTTTCTATTTGTGGTTTTCGCAAAATTGAACACTAACTAGGGAGCGCGGGAAATATATCTGATATTTCTCTTTGTTTCGAACAAACAAATTATCGGTTTTTCTCACAATTATTCAGAATTGTTTGCTGATTCAATAATTGACAAAAACCGAAACTTATTAACTTTTTAAACAACCAAAAATCAACCTAAAGATGACCCTAATTTTTCAAAATTTTGATAATTTTTTTCAACATTTTAAAATTGCGCGCCTCTAGAATGAAAGTGAGATTCATTTTGAAAAATTTGCTTTTACACCAGTTTACTTACACGATTTGTTTGAGATATAGAAATGCAAAGAAAAATTTAATGAAAACTCAAGGCGCTGAAAATTTTATTGCGACACTTGTCAAAATCTAAGTTTTTGAGAAAATTCTAGAGTTCGAAAAATAAAAATTTCGGCCTTACAGTAGTTTGATACGGCAGCTTTACATAATCTCAAAAATTTTCAACTTTTTTTCGTGTTTTTTGAAGGTGCTGAAAATTTTTCTAGATTTGAAATTACCGGTTTTCAATTCGGTTTACTGGTAAAATGCTATTTAGTATAAATTTCAAAATCATACCCAATGTCTTTTAGCTTTTGGGGTGTTCTCCGAGGAGATTCACGCTTAACCAATCAGAGCGCGACTTAGTTAGTTAATTTAAGGGGCGTGTCAATCTCCCCGGGGAACACCCCAAAAGTTAAAACACATTCGGTATAACTTGCAGCCGAGGTTTCGATAATTCCAGCCATACTAGATAGAAGTTTGTAGCTCCTACCGGATTTCTGTGAAAGATATTCGAAAAAAAACCTTTCATACCGTTGGGAACCCCCTTTAACCATTCACTTTTGGCCCAACGTCAATTGAATCTGATTCACTACGAAACACAAATCCCGATTGTTTTAACACCAACCAAATAGTTTATTCAGACAGTACACGAAATAAAACCTTATACCGGTATTATACGGTATATTTAAAAGGATTATGAGCAGGGTTCGATAAACTTGTTTCCTGTTTTTGTAAGGTCTCGAGGGAAAACAATACAAGTATTGTGCGGGCTACTTATAGTAACCTACTATACGGTAGAATTTACGGTAATATTTTTGTAACTTATTTTGAACACTAGCATTTTGGGCAAACATATCGTTTAACCAAAAATTTTGAAGTTATTTCAAGTAAATTTTTTAAAAAAAGTTTTTAACACGACATATTTTTAAACAAAAATCAGATGTTAATATGTACAAAAATCAGATGATAATTTGTACAAAAAATTCTTCTGGGGTTTTGTCCTTACCTATTTTGCCGATATTTTTTAAAAAACATTATTTTTGATAGATGGTGTGCTTATAGACAGTAACTTAAATAGTTTTATGATAAATTTTGACGTTATTTTATAACAATCAAAACTTTTGAACTTTATTTTTTTATCAAAATTGTCAAAGAATTTTTTTTATAAAAAACAAATAGTAGTTCTTCGAAGAAAGCAATTAAACAAAAATCCTTTCTTATAAAAAATATACAGGAATGTCATGAATTTTCTACCGCACGGGAAAATTCTGAGCGAAGGACGGGGCGAGAATTCATTCTCCACAAGTACACTGACAACGCATTCATCAAGTGAATATGCGATCATGAAGATTCACAATAGTCGTTTTCCCGCACTTTTTTAGGACATACGTGTCACCATATTCAAAAACGTTTTCGTTAAGTTTACACACAACTCACTATTTACGAGTTACAACACCTTGCCTGCACTTATCACACACACATCAACTTGACCCAATTCTTTCTGCACAAAGATAACTCACCTGGTTCCAGTGACTGGTAAAAAATAATGTCAAGTTATTTGACGATTTTGCCCACAGTCTGCACGAACACTGAGAACCCAGAACCGAAAATATTGACATTCAAGCCCCTAAAATACAATTTAACTCATATCGAGTCAAAAAACTCATCGCTAGGGAGCGCTGAGGGGATTGTGGTGTATAAGGTTAAATATATAAGTTTCGTTTAATTCTGGTGAGAGTTTGAAAGTGATACAGGGAAATAAATAATATCGGCAGAAAGTGTTTGACCAACAACTTCGGCGATATAGAAATTTCTGCGATTATGGGACAGAAAAAAGTTTTTTGTTCAAAAAAATGAGAGAAACACGTAGGCGTTCCAAAATGATGTCATAAGTCAATTTTCAAATTTTTATGGAGTTACGAATAAATGAACTCACGAAATGCTAGAATTAAGAACTCCGCCAAAAACGAATCAAGCAAATCGAATAAAGCCTGGATTGAAAATGTTATCCCTAAATTCACTCTAAATCACTGTAATAAAAACATCAAAGCGCCACGTAATCTCGGTGCTACTGCACTTGGATTCATGTCAGATAATAACTAAATAAGATTCAGTACAATTTTACACTTTTGCTTTTTCTAACGAGAAATATATTTCTGATATCTCACGACACCAAACGACCTACCGGTTTGGCCGATTTAGTCAGGATAAAAAACAAACGACTGTGGTTTGCGTCTATAAAGGACAGCGAGATTTGCCATATGTGTCTTAGCTTTGTGCATATTAGTATTTATATGGCTTTCAAAAAAATAGTTGGCAAAAAACATTTGGAACAACACACCATGTCCTTCACAACAGAAACCACAGGTCCATAGGTGACCCTGGTAATACAATTTTCTCAAATTGTCCCTCTCATTTCTCAACGACCAACAAAAAAGATCAATAGACACATCTTACTTAAGTGTTGAACATATCAGTTCACAGCGCGAGATAACCGAATAATCAATATCTGCGGTACGGTTTCGAACTCCGGTGGGCCACAAAAATTATCTTATAAGAGCTATAAAGTTAAACTTTTTTCAGTTCTACGTTCATTTGAACATCCCGAATCGTACACTGACCCCAATTGTTACTGCTTTAAACCATCAATCCATAATTGACACTATTCCAGTAAGAAAAATCACGAAGTTCCTTTTTCCAGAGCAAAACTTGCGTAACTAAAAATGTTTATATAGTGAACCGGTAGTTTGAAAAATGAATACAAAATTTCTCCATTGAGCTTTTTTGTTTGCAGTAGAATGGCATGGGTATACTTTGCGGGCCAAATGCAAAGCATATGCTGCACCAAATTTGAAAATGACAGTTAAAATGTTCCAAACTGACCACAGGAACCGCTAAAGGGCAAAATGAGGACAATATGAAACCTGATTTTTTTAAAGTAAATTGATATCTGTTTAAGCGAAATTGAGTTTCGAACTCATCCAACGTACACACATTTGTTCGAAGGTGAAAATCCTCAAAAAATAAGTTATTATTAATTTAATATTCTAGCATTTATTAGTGTTTTGGAAGAGAATTTATAATTATGCTTTATTACATAATACTAAAATAATAAGGTGATAAAGTACAAAATGGGGAAAAAAAATTTAACAAAATAATCTTTAACAAAATTAAATTTTAAAAATTCAATTTAAACTCGTGCCCAGTATACACGGGATAAAACCGTGTAAAACTTGTTTGTCAGGAAAAAAAGTAGGGTTGGGTGAGAAGATTAGGGTTCCATAGGAACCCTAGTCTTCTTGCACCAACCCTAGTTTTTTTTTGACAAAAAGTTTTGCCATTCCCCGAGTATACACTATAATTTTATGTCTACACGTATATAATCCTATCTTGAAAGTATTAGAATTAGGGTCAGGTAAACTAATGTCCAGTGTACACTGTATAAAACGACGCAAAGCTGTTTCTTGGGAAAGGCTGGGGTCAGGGTTAAAAAATAGGGTTGTGTTCCGCAGGAACAAACGACATGGCCCACCGGGAGGTAATGCTATCTAAATTATCATTAAAGAGAGAAGCCTAATAAAAAATCTAAATTTATGATTTTTAAAAGAATTATTCTTATTTATGAAATTGCATTAGACGGTTTACCATGAGAATCACAGTTTCTTGCATCAATCCTTGTTTTTTTACATCAAAAAGTGTTGTCATGCGCCAATGTACACTACTATACATACAACAGCCTCCGGCAGGACCCGCCGGGAGGCATTAATATTGAAAATAATGTAGAAATAAAAAAATTTAGATCGATATATTCATGCTAAAAATTATTTTCGAAAATTCCCATGTTTTGCCTCAGAAAACCGGTAATTTCAGAAGGCTATTACCAGTGAACTCTCTGATATGTTTTTACACCATGGCTTTTGTGGGCATTTTTCAAATTTTTACTGTCATTTTTGGCTTCTCCGATACCGATTTTCCTCGTAGCTTCATTTTATTTGAGCCTTCATATGCATTGCTCTCTAGCGGCTTTCGTGGTCCATTTTGAGCTTAACCTATGACGAAATCCTGAGGTCGATTTACCCCCACTGCGGGCCATTTGTTGGCCCGCAAAATATACCCATGCCAGTAGAATGCAAAAAACCATTTCTCGATATCATTTATGGTTCTTCCGTAATCGTCATGAGAAGGGTGGTGTGACCACTGGTGTCCTTTAAATAAAAAACTATCTTAGCAATCTGTCCTAAGCTATTATCGTTCAAATTTTACTTAATAACTATAACCCCCCCCCCTCAAAAAGTTAAAGACTATCTCTAAATTTTACCATATCCCTTTATCACCTTTTGCATGATCTAAGAGATGTGGGTTGAGGGAGCCAATCATAACACTCCTAAGACCCCTCCTAGCCACTCATGAGGCCGCTTTCTCTTCTTTTCAGCCCACATCTCTCAGATCATGCAAAAGGTGATAAAGTGATATGATTCAAATAGATTTTCCTCGGAAAAAAAAGCCCGTGATTGTTTACCGTTTTTTAAAAAAAATATCAAACCAAAAAAAAATCCTGAATCTTAAAATGACCAGAAAAAATCTCTACAGGATAGCTTAAAAACATCGATACCTACAGTATGTAAGATTTTTGCTCCTATTTTTCCAATTTGGATATCTTGCTATTTCTCAATGAGAACTATCAATTTTCGCAAATACCTACGTCTTTTCCAGATTGAACCAATCAAAACGGTGGAAAGCAGATTTGTCCAAATTGGAAATTTTTGAGTTTTTGAAATTTCTTACTTCAAATCGTCTTCTAGAAATTTTAGACTCGTTTTTTCGTGGACAATCTATTTATTCTATCATAT
>SCLH01000795.1:168082-187882 GCA_004367855.1 Oikopleura vanhoeffeni
GGATATCCCTTTATTGCCCTCTCCCAAACATTTGGTCCCTCAATAACACGGGGGTGAGAAAACAACGGGGTTTTCAAAAAAGACTTAGCCGATTAGGTTCCTAGATCGCTCAAACTGTGCACAAATATCTATTGAATAATACAAAGTAAAAATTGGTCCGAATCAGACCATTTTTTCGATTTTTCTCAGACCTTTGTTTCTATTTTTTAAGAAAAACTAATAATTAAATAATTTCAGTAATCTTAGAAAAAAAATAAAAATATTGGTCCTATTAATAACAATTTTTAATATTTATATTAATTAGATAATTTTTGCTCAGTTTGAGCTATCTAAGAACTAGATTGGATGACTCGTTTTCGACTGACGCGTCGTTTTCTTACCTCCCTCCCCGTTTTTGAGGGACCAAATCTTTTGAAACAATATTTAGAAAAATGTAACAAAAAAATGGTCCGAATCAGATCATTTTACCAATTTTTTGAAATTATACTTTATTTATTATAAATTTTCAGAGAAAAAAGCCTAGATTTGAAGTTGAACGCCCATCTTCACTAAAGTCTATAGAGAATCTTTATTAGAGATTCACTACAATTGAATTATCATGAAGATTTTTTACGCCAAATTATCTTAGATATTGTATCCAATCTTCGAAACTAAAACTTATTATGAGTACGCAAAGTCAATGATTGCGCGTATTAAGTTAAGGTTATATTGAGGTTGAAATGACTTGGCCAATCGAATCAATTTAAAAGCTTTTTTTCTTTTTAATATAATGATGTATTTTCAATGTTTGTGACTGTTATTTTTTATTTTTCATACAAAAAACGTCGGTAAAACAAATTATCAATAAAGTTGAACTTAAGAAGGCAAAATGATGTCAGGTAAATTTTCGAAAGCGGTTCAAGATTCGGTGCAATTAAAGCATTAGCAAGGCGGAGGTCCATTTGGCCAGGTTAAATGAAAAGTTGGGTGTCGAAGTCTGAAAACAAAGTTTAACAGAGACATTCAAGTATCTACTATGACTAAATTTTGAGCATTTTGCCGAAAAATTTCTTTTAATAGTTATTTATTTTGATTTTAAAATTTTATGAATTTTTTAGAAAAAAAATTAATAGCTCAAGTTTTTTTGAATTTTCATATTTTTTCTCCCGGCTAGCCGCGGCTTGATAGTTAAAATTCACTATCTTTCAAATTTTGAGTGCCTAGCCGCAAGGAAAAAAAGTGACAGTTTCAAAAAACTCTGAATCATGTTATCATATTTTTCTTTCACAATGTTTGTTTTGAAAATTTGTTTTTTTAATTTTTAAAAAATATATTTTGATGATCGATTTTTTCAAATGATGGTTTTAAATTATTTTTTTTAATTATGAAAAATTCATTTTAATTTTCGAATTTATTTTCAAAAGTTTTTTTTATATTTCGTGATATCAATAACTAAAAATGTATTTCAATATTCTAATTTTTTTCACGTCTTAGTTTTAATTCTTGTTTTTTTATTTTTGAAAAATTAATTTAAATTTCCGTTTTTTTCAAAATGTTAGTTTTTTCATATTTTTGTATTTTTCTATCGGAAAATTTATTCGAATTTAAGTAGTTGTCCACAAATTTATAACAATTTTCGAATTTTTTTGTCAAAAATATTTTGTTTTCAATGTTCGAAAATTAATTTTTAATGAAATTTTGAATCAAAATTGGTGAGCACAAATACTTACTGTTCTAGCGGACATTCGCTAGGATTCGGCGATTGACAGTTAACGATGGAGTACATAAAAGCTACAAATGGTACTGCATATGTGTAAGTTGGGTAGCTGAGGAGAATAGACGCCACGAAGACTTTGAAGCGACGTCGGCTCAATAAATTCGGTATTGGTAACGGTTCGTCTTCCATTTCTTCAAAAAGTCTTTCTGGTGATAAGGAAGATTCAGATACAGCAGTTTTACTTTTTTCGTCATTGAAGGCAAAAGGTGGCTAATTTGAAACAATTATTTTAATTACATTAATTCACGATTCATGAAAGTAAGAGCCTAAATCCTCCGAAAGTTTTCTTCTTTTAGGGGGTTGTGAGTGTGAAATTTAGCTTATTGCTACCAATTATTGCTACCAAAAACTAATTTCGCAAACCAAATTTCAAATTCCCGCTCTAATTCTCTTGATCCGCTCAGATAATATTATATCATTAAAAAAATCTAGAGTATGAGATATGGACCATATAATATGGTCTTTTCAATTTTTGAATTCTTTACATCCACAACTTCCTTAAAAAAGGAGGTCACATATCCCCTATTGACACATTTGTAAATATCACGGCCCTGCTACTTAAAAACACACTACGCTTCCTAATCAGGGCCGGAATATTTACAAAAGTGTGAATAAGGGATGTAAATATCTTCGAAGAAAAACTTTAATCGCGTAGTCACTATTTTCCCAATGATTTTTATTCACTCAATGATCGGTGAACAAAATATTAAGATTCATTACGAAAACGGACTTTCCGACCACCACATAAAAGAAACGCATAAAAACTTTTAATTGCATTGGTTTTTGCATTATTGCGCGCTTTCAAACAATTGAGACAAAAATGGAAAATTTGTGAGCTCACCAGTTCGCTAGTAGTTGAAGCAGCATCCGTTATTTCTTCAGTTTCTTCGGAAGTTTGAACAAGCTCTCTGTCGCAAATATCTTTAATTATCTTAAGAGTTTGAAACTCAATAATGGAGTTTGGTTTGTTATTAATCTCTTTATTCGATTCTTCTTTGGTATTTGTATATAGTACCTCAGGCGGGGTTGTGATATGATTGAGATCTTCGGCCATATCTTCTAGAGCTTCTACTCTTTCACGAAGACTACGCAATTCATCAGATAGCTTGAAAATTGTTTAGTATTTTTGTTATTTGTATTGAGATTTTGAGTGATTTAGAAAGGTATACAACTGTGATTTTTTTTCTTAAGAGTTACGATAATTTTTGTTCAAATTGGTTCACCCCAATTTCCGAAACAAATTTCCACCTCGAAAATATTATGTTATGTAAATAATTAAAATAAAGCTATAGCTTGGAAAATACTAATGTTTACCAGAAAACATGGAATTTATGTATCTCAAATATGCTTAAACCAGGTTGAATTATGTTAATCAGGTTGAATTGAAACTGCCGATTAAAATTTTCTATTAAAAATATATTTGAAAAATCAGCGGAGATGACGAGAAATTTTTTTAAATTTCAACAAACTGTTTATCTAAGATAATTTTCTTTTCGAAATATGTCTAGGATTTTTGTTCTTCTAAATTTTGTGATAATAATTTTTTTCTTAATTTTGATTTTTTAATATTTTTATTGTGTTTTTAAAAACAATTTTGTAATATTTTTGTTTTCAATCTTTTTTTCAAATTTTTCTGATGGGATTCAAAACTATCTTGTTCGATTATTTTAAGAAATTACTTTTATGAAAATTCCAACGATTTTCTATGATATGATATGATATATCGTTAGATATGATATCCCTTATTCACACTTTTGTAAATATCCCGGCTCTGATTTGGAAACGTAGTGTGTTTTTAAGTAGGAGAGCCGGGATATTTACAAAATTGTGAGTAGGGGAAATAAATTTTATATTTTTTTAAATCGGTTTGTCAAAAATGCTGACTTTCGGAAATCAAAACATGTCTTCTTGCACTATTTATCCACTTTTGATGTGCACTTTTGATCCGAACTATGTTTAGCAAAACCGGAGGGCATGACATGATGATGTCACAAAGTTCAAAAAGTACCTGTTCAATTTCTTCGTCTTGTCCATCTTCCTGTTTTTTCTGATGCAGATCGATCACAATTTCTTCAGCTTTTGATATGACAGTTTCGTATTCTTTAGATTGTCGGATACTTTTTTCAATTTTGGTTTTCCACACATTGAGGCCTTTACTGAATTCTTTCCAGTCGTCATGTAATTCTTTAAGTTTTTCATGTACTGCAGGATCGGACACGATATTTGTTTTATCAAGCTGGATATTTAAATTTATAATCGAAGGTTCCTAAATATACAATTCTTAGATCATAATTTTAATTTTTGTATATATTTGACTGTTCAATACGCACAAAAAATTGGAATAAAGATATTTTTTAAAAAGTTCGAAAACTTATTTTTTTTTCGAAAATAAGAATGAGATGTTACTAATCATATCGTCTAGCATTACTCAAATCTTGACCGGTAATCTTATCATGAGAACAGATCGTTGTTTTCTTCAATAGAATTGATATAATCCGTGTAAAACTCAAATTATGATCAAAATTGAGGACTTTGCCATTTATAAAGAATTTGTGACTTTTTTTTATCTCTTATTCATCTTTTTTATATTTTTTATTAACTCCTACAATCCGGAACAACTTCTGGACTCACAGTCTTTTCACGGTCACGCGTACCATGGTGTTTAAATCTAGCGTATAACCTTCGTTTCATTATCAACATATATTCTACTTGATTATATGGTAATTCTGATAATTTCCTACAATCGTATCAGATCAAAATGTGAAAAAAGTAATTTAAAGGCATCAAATGGCGATAAGAAAACATAAAAATCTCTCTTTTTAGCACGATTCACACAATTAAGGGCATAATTGATACGCATTGAGGCTAAATTTGACATTTTAAAATTTGCAGTATTACCGTGACCAAATTTGGGTGCTGACACTGCAAAAAAATTTCATGTTTTTAATAAAATTTTTACAAAATCAGCTCCTTCAAAATAAAAAAGAACTATTTTTAATAACAAGGTTCAAGGCCAATTTCAAGTTCATCGTAGAAGCTTTTAAGTACCCTCAAAAGAATAGGAGAGGTCGATTTTCTAATGAACATATTAGCAACTATGGGTAAATTATGTACTGAACGGTTACTAGAGAGCGAAAAAATAGTCAAATTTTTGAGATTTCACAAGAAGATTGTTGCTCTCTGGCGACCTTTCAATACATAATTGACCCATAGTTGCTAATATTTTCATCAGAAAGTCGACTCTTCCGATTCTTTTGAGGGTACTAACGAGTTTCTACGATGAACTTTGAAGTTAACGGTGATTTTATACAGCCTGAGTTTTTTTTAATTGTCACTTTTTTTTCTTCCGGTGAGTAGACAGCATTTTGCGGACGGAAAAAAAGTGACAAATAAACAAAGGCTTTTTTTCACTTTTTTTTATTTGGATAAAAAAAAAGTGAAAAAGACAATTGCGGACGAGAAAAAAGGTGACAATTTGCGGACGAAAAAAAAGTGACAATTTGCGGGCGAAAAAAAAGTGACAATTTAGTTCCTTTGTAGTTGCCTTTGATACCCGTTCTAGATCCAAAATAATTCGAGTTCAATATCATTATATTTTAATAATTCATTATAAATTGAAAGAGAATGAGTGGGAACATCACTTTAAAAATTCTTCCCAGAAAGTTGCAACCTCGCAAAAATTTAAATAGACTGAGGAAGATGTCAACGTAATTACAGAATACAGTCGAGGTTTCACACTTTTAGAAATATTTTTAACCTTTGAAAGCTCCAAAATTATTGTTTTTCATCCGATTTAAGCGAGGTGAACTTTTCTGAGACACTTAACCCTTGTTAGCATATAAAAAAAACCGCCAAGGCACCAGAGCCACAATCGTGGCTTTACTTTAAACGTTGTTTACAGAAAGCTTAAAGCAGTAGGAATGTTAATTTTTTCTTCATAAGAAAGTTGAAAGGCAATACTTTTGCATCCCACATTTAATATTCTAGAATTTTAATTTCTAGAAAATATAGTGAGAAAAGCAAGGTAGACCATATCACGTTATACACAGTTGTCTTCACGAGTTACATTCTTGTCAGAAACGATGCACAAGTATCTGGCCTACGTTATTGTTTTTCCCGCTTCGATTTATATCTCATTAATCAAAAATAATTTATAAATAAGTCAAAAAATTTTATAAAAAAAACCATGATTTTTGATGAAAAATGTTTATTTTTCTCTATAAGAGCAGATTATTACACTTTTTTTATTATTTTAAAGTAAATATGGTAATAAAGTACAACTGTAGACAATTTTAATTGCCTACATTCACTTTTATAATAATTAAATTTTTTCATAGGATACTTGAAGTTAAAAATTTAGAAATTGCACTTTCGAAAAAAAATATCTGCCCCTAGATATCAATAAATTTTTATTTTAACTGTTATGCATGCACAAAACGCTATCCTAAAAACTGGCTACTCTCACATTTGTATTTTATGTCTTGTTCCGAAATAATTTTTCTTGGAGTGAAACATAGGCGATTGACATTTTTGAAGTTTTGGGGGTCAAATCGAAACAAACGGTATTTTTTTACTTAATTTTGAAAAAAATAGACAGAGAAAATCGAAAAAATTCAAAAATTTCGAATTTTTTTTGTTCTTATAAGTCGATTGTCTTTGTGCATATTTACTTAATCTAGACTTTATTGGATTCCTGATTGTGTCGTACCTTTAGTGTCATAAAATTAGTTCTGCACGCACACTGCTAGTACCGGATTACCCTTACGGAGATTTGAAGAAAAACGGGTTTCTGATTGGCTCAAATTATTTTTCTGAAATTGACACTTTTCGTCGGTCGTGACAAGACAACAAATTAGTCGTCTGTTATGCCTAAATTCAGCAGTAATTCAATCTCGCTGTCTACCCATCGGACGAAAAATAGTGACAATTAAAAAAAACTCAGGCTGTATACGGTAAACATATACGGTTTTTGAAAAAGGACTCCAATCACGCCAAAAAATTCCAGGGTCAACTTCAAACGTTTTCAAGACGTTTTTCTCATTACGGTACAGTCCAAATAAAATCACGTGACGAAATAGTTCAAAAATAAGGTCTGAAATATGTCATATATTTATCCTAATTTCTTGAAAAATAAGATCACGTGACCTTTTGGAAGATACCATTATGTTCAAAACTCTTTAATTAGGTGTTTATTACCCGACAAAATTTTTCGTCTCAATCTGACTACTATTTATGTACTTGACCCAAAATCTTATTTCTTCATTTAAAGGTCACGTGATCGTTTTTGGTCTTTAATGGGATGAGAAAAAGGCTTTAAAACTTCTAAAGAACCACTTCATTTTTTTCAAAAATTGATTTAAGTAATTTTTGAAAAAGAAAACAGTTCTATTTTTGTCAACCTTATTCCTTGAATATACGGTCACGTGATCATTTTCGGGCTATGGTGTGATGAGAAAAAAGTCTTTGAATTTTTTTCTTATTCTGCTCCAAGTCTTTCTTTGATGATTTAATTTTTTTTTCCAAAATATAAGTACTGTAATACAGTAAAAATTTTTAGAAAAAATTTGCAAAAACGTCAATTATTTAAATAATCGATCGATCACTTTGTAAATGTTTCATACTGAATGATTAAGGGTCCTAAATTGCGATTTAACGGGTCATGGTCACGCGTGACCGTGAAAAGACTGTGGGAGTTAATAAGAGTAGTAAGGTTAATGGGAGTGGAGTGTTTTTGGCGATGAATGGTCAAAAATTCTCGACTTAATCGAAAAACAAAATAAATTTACTGTTTGCCACAGTTTTATTTCACTTAAAGTCTGGATCTCATTTTGATAATATTTACCTTTTCTTTAGATTCGGAAACAATATCTTTTAACATCACAATTTCTTTTTTAAGGTTTTTCTGATTATCAGTTTCATTTTCCATAGTATTAACTTCGTCACTATGTAAACAATGCATTTTCTCAAATAAATTATGTGTTTTTAGCCATTCGATTGCCTCCTCTACATCACAAAGTAAGTTTTGGCCATCTTGCTGTTTATCTCGTAGTTGGGCAAGACGATTTTGAGCATCGTGTTTGACAACTCCCCATCGATTTATTAGCGCTTGGCCTAAAATGAGCTTGAAATAAAAAAAATGTGTAAAAATTAAGTCTTTTGTTTCTGAGATTCAGAGTGAAGTTCAAATTTTGAACTTCAAAGAGTTAGTGCTTAGGAAACAGATTCGCTTTTTTTTTTTTTTCTGATCGAGACTTGCATCTTTGGAATTTCTGTGTATCTAAAATTGGGATTTCTTTGCCTTTACTTTTGCGTTCGTCTTCGAACGTATTTAAGAAGCTCTTATCAGTCACATAAAGGATATGCATTGATATCCGGTGCACTGAATGATCAAAGGGAACACTAATCCGCCTAATTTTCGAAAATTGAATTTTTTTAATAATTTGACAGAAAGAGCACAATGAATTAACTTTCTTCATTCACGTCAGAAAGGTACATTATTCTAGAAATTTAAGTCAAAACTTACCTTTTTTAAAATCAATTGGGTATTAACATTCCCTCATTCGGTTGATGCCAACGCGAATGTATAGGCCTGGGGATAAGTATTTGCAGATCAAAATTTTTAACTTAAATATTAATAAGTCCGCTTAGCGGACTCCGCTTATTGAGAAACACTTTGAAGGAGCAGTTGACCCTCAAATGTATCTTAATTTTGGTGATTTTTAATTAATTAGTTTTGGTGACAATCGAATGCAATCACCGAACTCAATTTATTTAATTTGAGTTGAAACCATTTCCACGCGAAAATCGGAATGAAAAATCGGCTATTTCAAACCTCAAATCAAAATTTCTTCATGAAATTTATAAGATAAATCGAATTCGGTGGTTGCAAAGACTTACCAATTCAAAAAATTTTGAAAAAATAACGATTGATTTGTTATTAAATGACCTAATAAAATCAGTAAATAAATTTGACTCTAAAAATTCTTTTTTGAAATCGTCACTTTTAACAATTCATATTATAACTTATCAACTTATAAATACTGATGTCAAGCGTTCCTTGGTCTTTAAATGATCCGTCTAAAATTGATGGATACAAAAGTTGTCGATGTACAGTTTCAATAGCTTCATCACCAAAATCGATAAAATTTTGCTAGAATTTTCTTTAGAAATAATCAAAATTCACTACGTAAATACTTACATATGATTCGTTAAATGCAATCATGTTGCTAAATTTTGGCGTTTCACAACGATTGAGGTATTCTACTTGGTCTAATTTTGGTTTTCCTTCTTCAATATATTTTTCTAGAGGTGCAGCGGCAGTTTCAAGCGGAGACATTAACGGGATCGGAGCCTCTTCGTCTCCATCCAAATGAATATCGATGTCACGACCGAAATCGGATGTGTCCCATTCGAAATCTTAAAAAATTGCGGTTTTTCTCTTATAAATGACAATTTTGAACATATAGAATGGTAGGCTTTCAATCAACCATTTTCGAGGCCTAGAATTACTTAATTATTATGAGTGCGAAATAACTTTTTTTTTGACCCGGAAAATATTTTCCCACACTTTTTATCTGATTTGTAAATGATCTATTTAACCGGAACCTTATAAACTGCGTCTGAGAAATTTGACTGTTTACTAAAAATTTTACAATGCCGTATTTATTTAAAAAAACGACAATTCAAGCAGTATAACTTATACTTTATAAGGGCGGGGGTATGTAACCCAACCATGATAGCAGCGCAGCTGCTATAAAATATCTCAGGGGAAAGACTTAGTTCTCACAAAGTTAAATCAGGTAGTATGTCTGCCCACAAATTAACAGTTTTAAGGGGTTTCAGTCGATATATATTTATTCATTTGAGGTTAATGTAGAAAAAGTTCCAGTAAAAAAATTGATAACGACCGACAAAAAATATTCAGGGGATAACACAAAATATGAGCATATAATTGACCAAAATTTTCTGGGTTTTAAAGGGGGTTCCATCGTAGAATTGTTTTTGAAATATAAAAGCCAAAATAGATCGGTTTAAGGCGAAGAAAGAATGGCAAGATGTTTGTTCGATACTATGTAAATATTATAAATCGAAGTTATTTTTATGTTTGAAAATTTATGTGTCTTAGTTTTATACTTTTCACTTTAAAATTAACCAGACGTTTTTTAAAGTTTCCTCACAAATTTACAGAAAGCACCCTTCGGAAGGGTTCACACTGCGAAATGATATTTTTCCCATAATTTTAAAGCTTTCCTGAAAATTAAATTTTTAATGATTTTTTCTGTCAAAATTCGAGAAATAACAATGAAATTGACTTATTTTAGATTTTCGAGCTTAATCGGTTCGAATTTTTGGTTCGATCTATACCTACTTAGTTCAGTAATGGTGAGAATTGGAAAAAAATTTTTTAACGAACCTGAATTATTCGATATATCTTCTTCATCTTCAACCGAGTTTTTGATTGGTGAAAAATTAAGTTTTCTTATAGATTCTCTGGGCAAATTTGGATTTCTCGGGGTACTAAGTCTATTATTGATATTTTTCAACAATCTTGCCGACATCTTGATTGAAGGTGCAAATTCATCGTCATCTTCAAGTTCATTATTTTCGTCACTTCCAGCATCGGCTTCACTGGTTGGTGGCTGAATAAAATCATTTAAACTCATTTCGAGGAAATAAAATCAAAAAAAAATTGTATTTCGAACAAAAGAACTGAAATGCTGCTGAGAAATGATAAATCGCAGCTTGAGTAACTCATCAGATAAACTGCGATTTAAAAATAAAACTTAAAAGCCGATCACATCAGGCCGATAAATTGTTTTTTGCTTCAATCGGTCGGACTCTAAATATTATTTAAGTGTTTTAGAGCATGAAGAAGCATTATTTCTCAGATATCATTTCGCAGCCATATTCAAATTTGAACTTAAAAAGACCGTGATTTTAACCCCATGCTTTAGTCACTTATCTATTAAGAGTAAGTGATAATGATTTGGATTGACCATTATAGATGATCGTAACTATTTAAATGATGCAAAATGCATAAATATGATCGGCTAGCTGCTCAAATTAAAGCCGGTTTCATTGGCTTATTCTCAAACTAAGGTTGTCAATTGGCTACAAGTATCTCACGCCGTTTGTATATTTTACATATTTACGATCGGTCGGCCAAGAGTTCCTCATCCATATGGCCAAATATGTTGCGTGGATGAGATATTTTGGTGGTCTTTTAAAGTAATTAAGCTGTATAATTTTAGCCCGTGTTTCTTCGATGAGCATTCAACAAAAAGAATTATCGGCGAAACTGACGACATAACGCGATTATTTTCTCAAAGAATGATGAAAAGGTCATTTACAACCGGGATTCAAACCCGAGTACCTCTCGCACAAATCATGATAGTTATTAAGTTCGCAAGCGAATATTCTTGCACATAAGTCGCGCGCAGCTGTATTCCAGTCGTCTCTATCGGACATCGCAATCCGAATACAGTTCGCTCACTAACATTTTTCAGAGCTTTTAAGTTGATATTAAAACGTCGGCGAGAGGAGATCACTAATTTGTATTATCCAGAACAAAAACCCGGTTAATTTCAGGGGAGATTTTATAAAAATATCAATTAAAATTTAAAAATATCTCCAACAAAAATTAATATGGAAAACTTTATAATTTATGAGTTAACGAATAAGTCCGAAATACCATAGTGTGTACAAACATACTGTATACTTTCATACAAATAACATTTATTTCTTCTTAATTTGATTTTCATAAGATAAAATACATCTGATTTCAATTATAAAGACTAGATTAGAATGTTATCTTTCACATCGAATATCTGAAAATGAAAAATGCGATACCGAGCGATTTATTTCATTATATAATTTTGGAATTCATCACAAATTCCTCAATGAATGAACCAAAAAAAAAGAACAGTCAGCAAAATCGACAATAATAAATAGTGAAATAGTTTCCATCTTACTCAAAAATGAATCATTTTTATTTTCCTTCACAAGTATCAAATTTACCGTAAGATCATCCACAATCGATAGCCTGTAAATATTTCCTCGCGACGTCATGGCTTCATCTACTATTTTTGCTTCTCTTGTTATCTCTGATCGCAAAAAGTATTCGAAAATAAATACAAAAAAGTCAAGTTGCCCACAGGGTCAAGGGTCAATTTGATAAAAATAATTTTTTTTGGTCAAAATCAAGTTTTTAGATTTGACCCTGGAGTCAAGGAGATTATCTTTTTTCAACAATTTCGCAGAAAAGCGACTTGTTACTTTTTCTCTCGAAATCTGACACCTAGAGAATTTTCGTCAAAACTGCATTATTATATTTTTTTTAAATGTTCTAATTTACTCGATATTTTCAGGCGTAGCTGAACCAACCTACGTTTTGACTACCCATGCGCTTATAAATGCATACACACAAAGAGGGAAATAAAAGTTTATCAAAATTTTATGGTCGGATGAGAGAAAAGAATTGGAAATTGTGAAAAAGCATTTTCTTTGTTTTAGCATTTTTAATTTTTTTTCGCCAACGTCATGAATCTGCCTGAGGGTCTATGTGATAAAAAGCCCTCAAATTCAAATTCAAACTCACCAATAAATATCAGATCTTAAATGAATTATCGAAACGTTGCTTAAATAAAAATATTATAAATAAATATGTGAATTGGCGCTGAAAATGACGCACTAAAAATGGCTTACACATGCAAAATAAGTATTTTGCCGGGACGATTTGAAATAAGAAATTTCAAAACTCAAAAAACGGGTATCAATGTTTTAAGCTATCTTGTAAAGAATTTTTTTCTGGTCATTTTGAGACGGATGATTTTTTTTGTTTTGAGATTTTTTCCAAAAAAAAGGTTTAAGGTGCGAAAAGTGACCTTTTAGTCCTCGGGTTCTCACGGGAATTAAAATAGCGCTATCACAAGTAAAATAAGCTGACTCGACAGCAACGGGTTATCTCCAGGGTGGTATTCAGTTGAAACGTTATCGGATGTACCGGCTGGTCAAAATTAACCGGTAAAGTATAGCTACCGGTACCGGAAGTGATATTTCAATGATTCACATGTACCAAAAGATGCGCAATGATCGGTTTTCCGGAAACGGTATCATAGGTGTCATAAGTGACCGCAAGGGGGCGTCAGAAGGAAATTTATATTCTGAGTGAAAACCGAAAGTGATATTTTCCCATGCTATAAATTGCCTTCTAGCGCCACCTTGCGGTCACTTATGACCCCTAGTTCATAATACCGTTTTTATTTTTTTGTGATACTATACTAGAATCACACGATGGTGAAAATAGATAGCTAGTTTATTGCTCTTAGAGACTCGATTTACGCAAAAATTTGGTGTACAGGCATAAATAAAAAATAAATAAATAAATATGTATATAGAGATAAAAAGGCATAATTTGTTATTAGTTAGCCAACAAAATTTAATTTTGTATTTTCTTGTGTTGAAATAAAATAAAGCTTTATTTCTTGTATATTCTTGTATATATATAAAACCGATCATTGCGCATCTTTTGGTCCATGTAAATCATTGAAATATCACTTCCGGTACCGGAAGCTATACTTTACCGGTTGATTTTGACCAGCCGGTACATTTGATAATGTTGCAATTAAAAATCATCCTGAAGCCCTTTGCTGTCGAGTCAGCTTATTTTACTTGTGATAGCGCTATTTTAACTCCCGTGAAAACCCGAGGACTAAAAGGTCACTTTTCGCACTTTTACACCGTTTTTTTTGACAAAAATCGCAAAACCAAAAAAAATCCTTGTTGTTAAAATAACCAATAAAAATTCTCTACAAGATAGCTTAAAAACATCGATACCCATTTTTGAGTTTTGAAATTTCTTATTTCAAATCGTCCGGATGAAATTTTGGGAGATTTTAGGTATTTTTGAAAAAAATAAAAATCGAAGAGAGTGACTATGTTATTGAGTACGTTTTTCAAAAAAAAATTGTTGAAACTGTTTAAAACTTGGAAGTTTCAGATAGTTATCAAGGAAAAACAAGCCTCTGTCAGAGACGATTTTGAATCCCAGTGGGTTGAATTTCAAAAATAAATTTTCTTGATTTCTCGTGCCAGATGAATGATATTATAGACCATTTGGAATAAAGAATTTTAGAAGTCAAAAATGGATACCGAAAAAAAAGTCGAGACATACTAAATTCAGGTCTAGCGGGACCTTGCGGTCACTAAAGACCCATTGGTTATAATAACGTCTCTAAAAACTGATGGTTGCACATCTTCTGGTCCAATCAGTGTTCTATCACTTCCGGAAGCTGGTACCGGAAGCCGGTACCGGAAGCTGTACGTTACCAATAAATTTTGACCAACTTAACCTGCACATCTGTATTTAAAAGAAACCAATCTGCTGAATTCGCGAATAAGATTTTTGTGAACGGCATTTTCACTCTTATGAGAGCAACTTTATAAATAAGACCATTTATTCTATTCCATTTGCGAAATAAAAATTATCGGAAACTTTTAAAAATTTTCAGTGAAATTTCATCAAGCCAAGTTATTCAAAAAATTGCGCGGAACTTGTGGCTCAATCCTCGGCGCAAATCGTTTAAGCATTAATCGCATAAATGTAAATTATAATTCGAACCTGTTCTAAATTCCTTGCAAGTGCTTCAAAAATCATGACCGTGAGCGAAAGCAAATTTTCCATTTGTCCTTGAATTTCGTCACGCTCAGAATCGTTGTTCAGAAACTGAAGTAGCTGATTTGCGAGATCCTTGAGCTGCTCGAGTGTTTCGGCCTTGTTCTCAACATCAAATTGAATTTCATTGAGCCGAAGATATTTATCTTCGTGATTCATTGTAGATAAATGGCAGATTTGGGTTAGCTCGAGGTCAAGTTCGGTCACCCACCTAAATTTGAAGGTTTATTATTTATAATTGTCATTTGGTCAAGATTCATCACTTAATTTTGCATTCTTTACTTAAATTGAAAAACATACCCGGCCCGACTTGACCAAGTAAAATTTTTTGATAATTTCAATTAGAATATTGAACATGCTTTTAGGTTTTTTTAACTTTTAAAATAGTGCTTTTTAAATATTTTTATTTCGTTTCTACGAATGTCTGGCAAAAATCCATTTACCTTCAGTTCAAAAACTTAAAGCAAAAAAGAAACGATATTTTAAATTCGGGACGGCCAAAATGACATTTAAGACACATTATGATTTTTGACTGAAAGAAATGACATTTTGGTCATATTAAAATTTAATTGACATATCCATCTAACACATTAATGATGATCTAGGAATGTGTGGGTTAAGAAGTGTTAGGAGTGGCCCCAAAAGCGGCTCTCTCAGGACTGGCCCTCTTACCACTCCTTAATCCGCACATTCTTAGATCATCATTAATGTGTGAAAGGGATATAACAGGTTTATTTTATATCAGTTTCATTAAGTTTTGCTTTACTTTAAATATGTGTGAACCTTGAAAAGGGCTCAAACAAGCCAAAAAGTAATCACGAAACTATATCTTCGAAGTTTAATCATTTTGAGTGATTTGACAAAATTGTGTCAAGATCTTAAAACACGAAATAAGTATGTTCAAGAATAGTATTAAGTGTTATTTTCAGACCATAGTGTTATATGTGAATAAATACAACAGAAATTTGTAAAGATTATTGAGCAAATATTAAAGTCAGATCAGAAAGTCATAAAGCGTAAAAATTGACTTATTTGCAATTTGAAAGTTCAAATGATTCAAAATAAGTTTAAGATGCCAAAAATTAAATCAATTATAGCTGATTATTTTCATTGAACACAAATACACAAGCATTTCTCAAAAATAATTTGATACTTTAGTGAGTATATTTCAATTTCAAGATATCTTATGTTTACCTTGTAGAGTATTCATGTATTAAAAGGAAAGAAAAATTCCTAAAAATTAGGTTATTCGGAAAAAAATATCTCGATGTCAAGTTTTTAGCTAAAGTTTTGTGTGTTTTTGACAACTTTTACCCGCAAAATCCTTAAGTGCGAATCTAACTAGATTAAGGAGTACTGTGCTTTCTGAAAATTATTTTTTTAGACTTGGGACTAAACTAATACGGCCAAAAAATCTCAATGGTTGTACTACAACCATTGTAGTCTTGCGTCTCACAGACGTCTAGTTCGGCAACCAAGAGACTTCAAAGACCTAAAATGAGCCATTTTTCAGAGAAATTAGAGATCATTTCTATCGGTTATCACACATCCGACTTTTAATTTCATTCTATTGAAACGATGATTTCACGTTGGACTATGATCCGGCCGAGCCGTTTGCGACACAAATGTAAATTAAGGGGGTAGCGGTCACAATGTTTCTAGGCCTGATAGTGTCTAAGAAACATTGCGACCGATACCCCCTAAATATACATTTGTATTCAAAACAGCTCGGCCGGATTAAAGTCTCACATAAGATTATTGTATAAATAAAGTGAAATTGGAAGTCGGATGTGTGGTTACTAAGAAAAATGGTCTCAAATTTAAATGGCTCAATTTTCGGTCTTTGAAATCTCCTGGTCGCCGAAATTAGACGTTTTTTTTTTTCTTGGTTAACTGAAACTTTTAGTTGGTCATAGGTTATGAAACTAAAAGATTTGACAAAGGACAGAATTCAGGGAGGTATTTACAAGTCAATAAAAAACCTGAGTCAGGAAAAAGAGCACAATTTTTTACGTAGTAGAGCTCTTTAGAGGGCGTAAATGGGTTACTTTTCAGCAGCCCTAGGAAATATTTGAGATTTGTTAGGTGTGTGTCCTGCTGTGTGATGCGAGACTAACACCATTTTGATTTTTTTGGACGTATCAGTTTAGTCCCAATTCCAAAAAAATAATTTTTAGAAAGCTCCTTTTAAGGTGAATAAAGTGACTATTAGAAAATTAATGGCTTTAACGAAAAATTCGTATCTCCTCTAGAAATATTCTCAAAATTTGAAAATTTGAAAATTTTGAAAAACAATTTTCGGTCTAGCTGGAAAATTAAAAGAGATATGAATTTAAGTGAATATCTTAGATCAAAATAGGAAATAATCATTTTTGACTCACTGTCAATTTTTTCTAGCGTGTATGTTCATGGTCAGTATGAGAGACACAGTGCCTATTTCGAAATTCTGTATGACATAATTTTAATAAATTGTATAACTTATACAGTATAAGCTATCAGCTGTTGAAATCAGATTGAAATTGTATGCAAATTGAGAAAGAAGATAGGTTTTGGAAAAGGTCTCGAAAATCAGTAAAATTGGCGATAGAAAGCATTTGAGGGCAAATTGAAAAAATCTGTATGAATTGTTTTTTTCTAAATTTGAAATCATGTTGAATAGTGAATTATTGGTACTGGCCAATGAAAAACCAGAGAGGAGAATAGCATATTTCGTTTTTGAAAATTTGCTCTGTAGCTCTAACTGGTGATGTTAAGATATTTCAAAAGTTTTTTGAGTCGACTTCAAATTGTTTGAGCATCAATATATTTCTTTCATTTTACCTTTATTCCCTTAAGGATTGAACATTTTCACCAATTATATTCTGAATACTGGTAAGAAATGAACGTCGCAGCTAAAATTTCCAGATTAGCCAATGAAATCCGCTTTAATTTCGGCGGCCACTCAATCATTTAATCGCATTTTGCGTCATTCAAATATTCAGGATCTGTCCGGCGAGGGTCCGATATATTCTCCATTTTTGTCAAAAATAATGGGCTTATATGGACTGACTATATAAAAGTGATCGAGAGCTAACTTTGAAATTTTTGATCTCAAGAAAGCTTGTAAAGATCAGATAAAAAATCAGATAAAAAATTCCAGAAACTTGTGAAATTTTTTCAAGTGTCGAATATTAGATTCTTTGCTCTTTAGCGCTCGAACGGTTGATAGTTTATTAAAGTTTATAATATTATTTGAAGAATATTATTTGAAGAATTGATTGAAAAGATGCGATTTAAAACATTATGAAGAAATTATGTTCTTGAGATCACGAACCAATCTGGAATTTTTCACCTCCTCAATTTCTGCAAACCCCCCAACATTTAAAACATATAATTACTTTTGTACCATTTTCAGACCGTTATGTTTGTTAAACTTTATAATTATAAAAGTGTAGTAGCTAACCTCAGGTAGTCAAAATATCTTGATTCGTAAAGCTGAACTAAATTAATTCTTGCTCTCATTAATTCCATAAAATCTTCTACTTTTTCAATCTCCGAAGTAAAAAATTCTTTATTAACATCTTCTTCATCTTCTCTGACCAACATTGAAATTTGTCGATTTAAATTCAATAAATTATCCAGGGTAACTCTTAAACTACTGTAATTCTCTTGTAATAACGATTTTGCTGCACGATCAGAAATAAGGTTCTGTGCGGATTCTAGCTCAGAATATAGAGATGCTTTTTATTGGAATTTTCAACGAGATTTTTTAAGACTCAGATCGTATTGTAGTGAAATTCATTAGATAAATATGGAAACAAAGTCCATTTTTGTTAAACACATATGCGTAGGGAAATTTATTTGAACAAATAACAGGATTTACTCGCGATATAAATTCACTACGCCTCATACTTACCCTGAATAGTAAAAAGGTGTCACCAAGTGTCACTTTCCAGGTGACATAGGGTGTTACAGGTTATTGTAAAATTGAGTTATTTGATCGATGTGATCGATATGATATGATCGATATATCGAAGAACCTGCCCAGTGTAATTTTTATGACAATCGTCTATGTTTTTATGGTGTTATTGACATAAAAATTACACTAGGCAGATTCTTCGATATGATAGTAATGAACAAATGAAAAAGTACATATTAAGTATTATTCTTCAAAGACCATTTTTTCATTTTATTTTTAAAATTTTCTCAAAATACAAAGTTTCTCATTGGTCCAAAAATTGCCCTATCGGAAATTAAGAAAAATTGAATTAGACGTGTTCTTCCAAATCTGCCGATCGCAACGATTATAAGTTTGTGAATTATTATTTAAGAAGCTATGGAAATTTTTAAAATGGAACGTCCTTTGATAATGTCCATTTTGAATTTATCGTGAAAAACACTTTAACCCGTGTGAGCACAAAGCCTTTATAAAGGCTTTCACATAATTAAAATCATCTAAAAATGCAAAAAAAAACATCGTAGAATTGTCTTGTTCGACTAGATTATGAAGAATTTAGCACCGATGTCAAAAAAAATAGCTAAATTTATTCTGAAATTTGTTCAATTATATTACGAGAGGGTATTGCATTTTAGAGATTTTCATCCAATTCTTTTACTTCTAAAGAAATTAATGGCGACCTATTGCGTCAATTGAAATTTGAAATTAGCCAGATTTTAGAAAAGTTGTTTTTGTCCAGATGGACTAATAACGATTAAATTGGTATAGAGCAGGACAGATATTTTTCTAAGTGATAATTTCGATATTCAAATATTTAAGAGTATTTCACGAAAATATTGAATTATTTAAAAAGATAATTCAGACAATAAAATATTGTCACAGAGTCACTTTGATTAGTAAAGAATTCGACCATGAATTAATATCAGAAGTGTAAGTCTAATATAAGGGGGAAATAACTATTTTTTATAAAAAATGTATTTTTTTCCATCAAAAATTTTAGGAGCCTATTTCAATAATAATTTTTGATGTGATTAATAGTATAGACCAAAGTCAAGAAAAACAAGACAGTAGTCAGATCTTTTGTGCATCGATTTCACCATTTGTGAACACTAAGCGTAGCTTTTAAAATATGCGGTAGCCTTGGCTCTATCAGTTAAATTTTCTAGAACTAAAAAATCAAAATTCTAGAAATCAAACGTCGGATGCAAAAATATATCGTTTGAACTCCCTTATGCAAAAAAAATTGAAACTCCAACTACCTTGGGCTTTCTGTAATACGCGCTTGAAATAAGCCTTTATAAAGGCTTTGGTGCCTTCGCGGAACTTTTTTTTCTGTGCTCACACGGGTTAAAGTTTTTTTTTAATTTCAAGATTTTTTCACAAAAAATCGGGTTTAGGGGGGCTGAAATTCAAGGGGGTGGTCATGTCTGATTT
>SCLH01000796.1:792-28892 GCA_004367855.1 Oikopleura vanhoeffeni
ACACGCTGTTTTGACCCATTTCCGTTTTAAAGTTAGCTGCAAATTCCAAGAATTTTTTTTATAATTTTTTCGCTCGAATATCTTAGTATCTCAATTCAGATAATCTAATAATAAAATGTAAAATAGTATTTCTCTATAAATAAGTATCAATTCTCTAATAACCGCGAGATAAAAATCATTTGTTTAACTCGTAGACTTTAGACATGAATCTGTACCCAGACTCGATTTATGCCGACGCGTCGCCATACTTATAAATCGAGCCATATTAGCAAAGTTTCATTATCAACATACATTTTTTAATAGCTAAAAATAATATTCAGCCAATTTGCTATACAATTGAAAGAACAAAAAAAATTTTTAAACGAATTTAAAAGCATTTAACAAGGATGAGAAAACAAAAAGTTACGAAAATTACCTCCAGTTCCACACAAAAGTGCAATAATAAGATGAATTTAAACCTCAATTTATATTTGCCAATACCTCGTATAAAACTTCAAATGATTTTCCTATGCGCTCTGTCTAAAAATAATTATATGTTTTCTTCAAAATTCTCTAGTAAAATGATTTTTAATTTTTGAGGAACAACTTTATTTCTCGTGATAATAATAATATGTTGCCCCTCCCAACCTTTCTCTTCGCCTACGCATATTTATTATAATCAGCATTTCGAAGTTCATGACTTCTAAAAATGCTCTATTTAAACTGGGGGCCATCCTATATGCAAATAAAGTTCTAGAAATTCGTTAGCGATTCTTTGAAGGTGTCGCCCACGTGATTTTGAGTACTTTTTGAAAAAAGGTATGTTAGTACCAATATACAGTAATTTGGAAACAGTTACTCAAAACTACGTCAAAAAAAGTTCCAGGGTCAACTTCAAATGTTTTTAAGAACTTTTTCTCCATTACAACCAATGTCCATATAAAAATCACGCTGACGAAATAATTAAAAATAAAGGTTTGAAATATTTTCATAGATTAAATCCTTATTTCTCGAAATAAGATCACTGACGTGTTTGGAAAATATATTATCGTTCAAAACTCTTAAATAGGTGTTTATTGGCCCAAAAAATTTTTCGGCGTAATTTGATCACTATTTGTTTAATTTAACCAAAACCTTATTTCCTTATTTAAAGGTCACGTGATCGTTTTTGCACTTTAGTGTAATGAAAAAAAAAGTCTTAAAAACATCTAAAGAACCTTTTCAGTTTTTCAAAAAGTGATTTAAGCAATTTTTGAAAAAAAACAGTTCTATTTTTGCCGACCTTATTTATGATGTAATGAAAAAATGTCTTAGAATTTTTTTTTGGTCACGATGAAAGGTTTATTTTTTTTGACTTTAAAAAAATTGTGTTGCAAAAATAAGTACTGTAATACAGTAAAAATTTTCAAAAAAAAAACGCACAAACGTCATTTTGTTTCAAAGTTTATCGATAACTTTATACTGAATCTTGTATTAATGATTAAGCGTCGTAAAATGCGATTAAATGGTGTATGGCGACGCGTCGGCATAAATCGAGTCCTAACGAGTAATTTGTTTGTCACATAGTACCGCTGTGCAGTAGCCGCCTTTTTGTAAGCGCATTTGCCGCGCGCAGTGTAAAATGCTGTCGTCTCAAAAAATAACCACCGCAATTGGGTCTACCCCAGCAAAAATATGACATGCTGTAAATTTAATTGAATATATAATTCTGTCAGTTATGGTGACGTTTTCGATTTATTCATTTTCAACCATTATTTAATAATAAAGAATTTGCCGCACAGATTTCAATACAAAATTTTTTTTGAAATAGGGGGGTCTAGAACTTTTTTGATACAGAGGAAATAATGGAGGCATACGTACGTAATGGAGGCATGTAATAAAATATCAAAAATTTTACATGCCTTTTTCAAAATAATTCGAAGAACGAAAGTAATTGAATATATTCATATTTTAACCCCACCTGTTCAGATAAAAAAGAAATAAATAAAACATGCTTCCATGCCTTCAGGAGTGCATAAAATGGAAATGACATTGGAAAATGGTACCGCAATAATTTTGAGCTAATTTTTTTTCAAAATTGTTTGGTTTGTAGTGGATAATATGATTATAGCGGACATTTTGAGACTAAAAAACCAAAGCGAGCATGTTTTAAAATATTTATTTAGTGTTTATTTCAAAAAATGCAAATTTCGTCATGAAATATTGAAATTATGAAAAATTTTTGACGAACACATTTTCTCGTCGTAAAACGCTTCATATCATCCCGAAATAAAATAATTGATAGCTTCAAGTAAATTTTCGATGATTTTTGGGTTGGGACAGCCTAATTGGAATCAAGCATTTGCTGACAAATCATTGTTAAATGTCAGTGGCATTATGTCATAAAAAATTTAAATCAGCAATAAAAGGTACTTTTGAGTTTTTTTATCTCAGTGTTTCAAAACACAGCCACGCGGGTGAGGTTTTTAAGGCTTATTCTGTATCTACAAGTAAACTTTAGATAATTGGTTATTTTTGTGAAAATTTTCAATCTTTGAAAGCCAGGCCAATTATATCGATTACGGGGCCTCCTGGTTGTTTCTTACTAGATTTTAAGCCAAAATTTGTATATAATTTGGCTTTTGAAAACAACTCATCCGATTATATTCTTAGATAGCTCAAACTGAGCAAAATAAAAAATTGGTCCAAATACGACCATTGTTTCCAGAAAAATTAATAATTAAACAATTTATCATTCACAATAATTTGTCCTATCTAAGAATGTAATCGGATGAGTTGTTTTCGAAAGCCGAATTATATTAAAATGTTGGATAAAAATCTAGTAAAAAACGACCATAATCTCGTGATCGATATTCAAGAATCAACCGATTCAGCACTTAAATTTATTTTTTATTCGAAAGTTTTCTAAGTGAGCTTTTTTTTTGAAAAATATTATTTTCGCTCACAAACTCTCGTCTCATTTCGTTAGTGGCTAGCTCGCTGTATGTTACATACAGTATGTTTTGCTAAATTGTAGCTTTGTGCAAATCTGAACAAATTTTTTATCATGAAGAAGATTTCTTAGCGAACCTACAGTAGCGAAATAACAGTAGTTGAATAAATTTTAATTGTTTGATTGTTTTTGTCGAAAAAACTAATAATTTTATAAAATTGAATTCAATTTGATACAGTTCACTCAAAAATTATCGTGCAGTGACCAAATATGACCTCCTAAAGGTCTGAAAGTGGCTTTGTAAAAGTGACCCTTCAATAGGTCATTGACTCATGTAATGACATTTTATATAATCTAAGAAGATTTTATTTAGGTTTCAAACATAAGTTCAAGCTTAATTAATTGTATAACTAATCAATCATTCTTAACTGAGGCTATTTATTTGAAGTGAGATAAACTTCAGTAGACTCTATTTATAATTCATGTCAAATACTTTCTTCTACATTCTGTAATTAATTTTTTCAATTTGATAATTTTCAAGATAAACTTTATTCTACATGACATCTTTTTTGATAAGAAAATTGTAAAACTCCGATAGTGGGTTACCACAAATCGCTCCAAAAGAACTTTCCGAAAAACTCGGGTCGTTTGTGGTAATTTTTTTCATAAATGCTAGCACTTCTTCCACGAGTTGTGAATCCCAACCCCTTCAAAATACATAAATTAAATTTAACAATAAATGTTTGGGTTTAGTAAAACAATTTGCAAAAATTAAGATTTTCGCTACAAGTGTTATTTCAATGTTATATCTAAGATAGGGATCCACTTTGCGTTCGTCTTTGACCTCGATCTGTTGTTGTCTATTGTTCTACTGCGCAAAGAAATGTTGATGGGGAGGGCGTGAAAAGATTAACACCGTGTCTGAAAGTTCGAGTAAAGGACCAATGACGCGTCAAAACGATATTCGCGTAGGCGAAAACTTTTTCAGTTCCAAGATCATGAAAATGATGAAAACTGACTCCCTTTATTTTTTGAATCGTTATATTTTTTTCAAGGAACTTTATTACGTCCGATTGCATCCGAAGTTAACTAGAAAAAACCATTAAACGTGAAAATATCCTCCAATAGCCTTCCGCGCATTTTTGAATTAATAAGAACCTCGTTTTGACGCCTTATTGGTCCTTTACTCGAACTTTAGATGAACTTTCAGACACGTGTCAATCTTCTCACGCCCTCCCTATCAACATTTTTACTGCGCAAACAAACAGATCTAGGTCAAAGACGAACGCAAAGGGAAGAGCCTGTGGATCCCTATCTTAGATATACCAATGTTATTCAATGTTATTCATGTATATTCAATGTTATTATACCAACAAATATTGTATAACATATCTTATATAACGCTGTATTATATCAATTACGGAGCCCTTGGTCATCTCGTCTGATTGAGTTTTTAGATAGCTCAAACTGAGTGCAAATATTTCGAGAAAAATTAATTTAAAAAATGGTCCGAATGAGACCATTATTACCATTTTTTAACAAAAACTGATATTTAAATAAATTCAGTAACCTCAGAAAAAAATCAAAAAATTGTCCGATTTGAACCATTTTTTTATTTAATTATTCACTAGATATTTGTGCTCAGTTTCAGTTATCTAACAACTTAATGGGATAAGTTGTTTTCAAAAGCCGAATTATATTATAATTTTGGCTAAAAAAGGGACAAAAATGACCAGGGCCCCGTAATCGATATAACAAATTACTTCATAGAGCGGTTCCAGTACAATCCTAATTGGATTTATGAGAGAGTTTTTAATATCATCTACGATAATAGCTCGCTATTAGCGCTACGTTTAAGATAACCTACGCAAAATCAGGTTTACCTAATAAGGGTTGTAGTATTTTATTCAAATGAAACACAACCGAATCATAAAGAAAGTCAGTCCGACTAAATTAGGTGACTCATCTAAGATGAGGTACAAAGTCCATAATGTACTTGAAATATTTTGTAGAATGTTATTTAAAAGCAGAATTAAACTCGAGGTGTTATTTCTGAGTCGTAAAATATATCTTTTTATTTTATAGCTAAACTTTGGCTTCCAAGGTTAAATAATTTTTTATTGGATAACCTCCAACTCATTATGATGGATTCAGGAAATGACAGTTTTCTTTAAATTTAATCATAACAATATGAAAAAAAGTTTTCATTTTTTGACCGGATAAAAAAATTGAATTCTTTAATAACTTTTCATTTGCAGTAACTAGATTTTAAGAATAAGATCTCAAAATAGTCCTTTTGAAATCATAATCAGCTTAAAATTTCAAGTAAAAGTTAATTTTAGTAAATTGGAAATTTTGGAAATGTTTTTCCGGAACCTTGCTTAAATCCTCATTTATGTAGAATAACTTAACTTTTATCTAAGAATAAACCCTTAAAACTTTCATCGTCATTTTTGACATTTTTTCATCAATTTTTGGTGTTTTTATTGCTTTCGATTCATGAAAAACATTTGAGTCAAGAGTTAAATGTACCGCGTGAGTTTCAAGTGGTGTTGAAACCAAAAGTGGAACGTTAAAAATGGCTAACGCTAGAATATAATTATCAATCCGATTTTCTTGAGAATAGTATCATTGGATCTCATTTGAAATTATCGTATATCCTTTTCCAACGGAACTCCATCTCAAAAACGTTTACTATCTCTATAGCACGTGTTCGAATCCCACTGATGTGTATAAGTGATTGTCTTAATGATTGCTTGAGTGATTACACACCGATCAAATTTAGCGGTCCCAATATCAAGCATCCTTGCCTATAATCATTATCAAGACAATCACTTAGACAACATCAGTGGGATTCGAACACGCGCTATAGAGATAGTAAACGTTTTTGACATGGAGTTCCGTTGGGAAAAGGATATTATTCAAAGCTGAAATGTAAAGAGCTGAAATTGACATCATAAATATTCACAAATTACAGTATTTTGTATGGTATCATCTGATAAAGAATTTTATTTAGTGCAGTGTCAGCTAATTTTATATGCGTTTGGAACTATTTGCTATAATTCGGCCTTTGAAAACGACTCATTCAATTAAGTTTTTAGATAGCTCAAACTAAGCACAAATATCTAGTGAATAATAAAATAAAATAAAATTGGTCCGAATCGGACCACTTTTTGATTTTTTTCAGAGTGTACTGAAATTGTTTAATTATCAGTTTTTGTTTAAAAATTGAAAACTATGGTCTGATTCGGACCATTTTTTGTTGATTTATTTTTCTCTTAGTATTTGTGCTCAGTTTGAGCTATCTAAGAATTCAATCGGATGAGTCGTTTTCAAAAATCGAATTAAATAAAAATGTTGGCTGAAAAAGTGGCATAAAAGCCCCAGCAAGTACCGTAATAGATATATAATACGGTATTATTAACTTACGTCAAATCGCACAGGAAGTCTTATTAATTTTTGAGACCAAGCTGTAAATCAATCATTGTAAAAAGTGAGGCGGTCAAAAAGATTTAATGCAGAAATTGACTCTTTGATATTCATCTGTAAACTTCTGTCAGAATTTGTATAAGTCGACAGATTTGAATAGAAGTTTTTCTTATATGTTCCTAATCTGTAACACATTATCTGTTAAGTGACCGAACAGATTTTCGATCTAATAATGGTAATAAAATAAATTAGAAATTGAACAATAGACAGTTTATTATAAACTGTTAATTCTTTAACCGGATTGTGGTTACATTTAACGAAATAATTTATATAAAAACTTCCGAGTGTGAGGTCGGATGTGAATCGATTTTAATAAAGTAATGAAAGAGTAACAGAATTTTTCACAAACATACCAATCAAACTTACTCGCCACCATTAGTTATGTTTAGGCCTCCCGAGCAAAAAATGAGCACCCGTTAAAAAGGTCCTATGAATTTGAAAATTTCGGATCTAGGATAGTTTTGACGCTTGAAATTTTGATCAAAAAATTTTTGGACTCCAACCACTCGGTGACGCTGTTTATAAGTTAAGGTGGTCAAATATCGGGTTTTTAGTTTTTTCAAAAAAAAAGCAAAATGTATATCTTTTTAAGCACCATAAATCATTGTTTTGAAATAATTCGAGTTTTCGGGCACCTCCATTTCCGGTGTTACACCACGTGATCGTTTGGGTATATAAAATTTGAGATGTCAATCTGTAGCAGAATTTTACGTTGTACACGAAAAAGTTAGTAAAAATTGCGAAAAAAGATGTACATTTTTCCTTTTTTTAAAAAAAAAACTTTGATCGCCCAAAACAGCGCCACCAAGTGGTCGCACGAAAAAATATTTCCAGCAAATTTTATTGACTTCGTGATTCTCATTGGTTGAAATTTGAACCAATCAGGGTTTATTATTTTGAATATTTGTTTAATATATTGATTACGATGTCCGAGGTCAAATAAAAAAAATTTGGTTTATTCTGGTGAAAAAACATTTCGGGACACGAATAGCGTGATGATTACGTAACTGTTGATAATATCAAATTCAACCAAAAACACTCTCTAATTTAGCACCTACGCACACAATCGGGTCGATAAAATGCGAATAAAGCAGAGTGAGCTATGATCTACATTCAGTGTTATCAAAAATTACGTAACATCAGGCGATTCTTGTCCCGAAATACTTCTTCAACAGAATGAAAAAAATGATTTTATATAAACTCGGGCATCGTCATCGATATATCGAATATACCGTTATGTATTTTTATATACATTTATTATCAAGGGCTGCTTTTTCGGCCTCCCATCTTAAATATATACCGGAAAATGTTTGATTTTCAAAATCTGCTCGACAACATTGGCTAAGCGTATATAAATCATGGAAAATCTTAGATAATTTATCTATTATGTAAGTGGCATGATTTTTCTTACCAGGTTTGGATGTTTCAAGGCCTCTCTTCACACAATCGAAGCCCCTCTGTGCATGAATATTTTCGTGATTCGTAAATATATACTTATTTAGGACATTCGTGTTAACTCCATAAATATTCGTTTCATCGAGGTAGCAGTGCAACCTTTCGTCTATAGGGTGAGTTTCATTTTTCCAATTTAAATCCGAGCAGTTCAGTCTAATGTCAGAGCTCTGAGCCAATTCAGAAGGTCAATTTAATATATTTTATCATTATCTTTAAATAATTTGTCTTAAGGGGGTGATCGTCGGTAAATGAGGCCCAAGAAAAAAATTTCACAATTTCATTTAATGGCTTTTTTATAAAAATTTGGACAGTAACAAGCATTTGGGTAGGCGTTTCATTTTGATACATGGTTAGGAAAGCACTTTTTGCTGGTTTCAAAAATATTCCGTATGAAATAAGTTGAAATTTCTTGATTTTTGTAAAATTAAAACACATTTTTTGAAAAAACGAGATACAAATTCGAACAAAACTACTCATGGTGATCTGCACAGACTCATCAGTAACACATTCATGTGGCTTTTCAATGTAAATTTTAAATCCAGGGAGGAGATACATATTTATTAAAACCTCTAAAATAGGGCCAGAATACCGTTTTTGATAATTCTGAAACCAAATCCAAAAATTTCCTCAAAACCTTTCTAGGTGATCTGCCCACGTTCTGTTCCGTTCATTCAATAAGTCACGAATCATTGTTATACCTTAAAAACTTGTTTTTGAATGCATGATTTTTGTTCAAATACATATTAAAGGCAAATCATATTTGGTCGAACAATTTTGCCATTGAAAACCAAATTTTCACTAAATTATTGACGACCACCCTCCCTAAAACGGTTGATAAAAAATAGTAGATTCATCACCAAAAAATTGATATAACATCAGTTTCGACAACTAATCGGAGTTGAGAGGGATTACTTCTATGCAAAATTCCGATTTAGTTTTTAATTTTGGGACAATACTTATTAATAATTAAGGAGGTTCTTAACGCTATGAAAGGCAATTTCAAGTGCATCTTACAAAAAAGGTCATAGCTAAAGACTTTTATCTAGAATAGACTATACTGTAAACTTAAATTTTCAATGCATGGTTTTTATCATAGAAAGCTTTTAAAAATGTTCCATTAACAAATCTGTGCATTTTCATTTAATTTTTAGGTTTTTGAAACCCCTTTAATCAACTTGACGTGGAGAAAATATTCATTTGAATTAACTCCGACGAAAAATATTATAATTATTCTTTATAAAGCTGAATTCATTAGAGATCTTTTACAATTATGGCCATTACCGTCACAATTATATTAAGTTCATTATTAACTGTTTTTATTACCCTCGAAAACTAAACTTTAGTTTCAACTTATAAATTTAAATTTATAAATAATTTACTGGGTATGTATACAGGGGAGGCGATATCGCCGTCCCAATATCGCCGAATTTGCCGAAATCGCCCAAAAAAACCTACGCAAGTACACGATTTTTAGCTAAAATACTTCCAGCGCCCATATCGCCGAAAATTCCCAATATCACCGAATATGACATGAATGACGTCATTCTCGTGAGACGATTTGAGATAAGGAATTTCAAAAATAAAAATCGGTTTTAATGTGTTGAAGCTATCTTGTAGAGATTTTTTTTCTGGTCATTTTAAGACCCAGGATTTTTTTTATGTAAAATTTTCAAAAAAAATCGATTTTGAGGTCAATTTTTTTTGATTTCACAGGTAGTAGGTGATCCAGTTCTAGCGAAGCCGTATGAAGTGCTAGAAGGCTGATTTTTTGGCCAGTGAAAATTAAGCGTTTTTCGGTAACCCGTTTTTTTGATTGAGGGTCGGCGACCATATTTGACCTCCAATGACCGGTCAAAGTTCAAGGTCAATCTCAAGTTCATCGTATAGACTTGTAAATACCCTCAAAAGAATTGGAAGGGTCGACTTTTGATGAACGTATTAGCAACTATGGGTCAATATTGTACTGAAAGGTCGCTAGAGAGCAAAAACTGGTCAATGCCTTTTTTGCCAGTTTTTAATCTCTAGCGACCTTTCAGTACATTATTGACCATAGTTGCTGGTACTTTCATGAAAAAGTCGACCCTTCCGATTCTTTTGGGGATACTTCCAAGTCTATACGATGAACTTGAGATTGACCTTGAACTTTGACCGGTCATTAGAGGTCAAATATTGGTCGCCGACCCTCAATCAAAAAAAGGGTAACCAAAAAACGCTTAATTTTCACTGGCCAAAAAATCGCCTTCTAGTACTTCATACGGCTTCGCTAGACTGTATCTACATACTACCTGTAAAATCACGAAAAATTGACCTTAAAATCGATTGACCTTAAAATCGATTTTTTTTGAAAATTTTACATAAAAAAAAATCCTGGGTCTTAAAATGACCTGAAAAAAATTCTCTACAAGATAGCTCGAACACATTAAAACCGATTTTTTACTTTTGAAATTCCTTATTTCAAATCGTCATGATTGAATTTCCCAAATTTACTTCTTTTATCTGTAATTTGATTGCGTTTGGTGGAGTATTAAATTCTACACATTTTGGTGATTCACTTCATTCGAACCGATATTGGGCCCGGCGATATTGCCCCCCTGTATTGGCTATTTTTTACTTTCTTTAGCTTTAATGTTGCTTGGCCAAAACTTGAAAAAAGTAAAAAATAAGCAAATATAGACCAGTCGCTAAAGTAAAAGATACATTCAAAAAGGTCAGTTCCTATTTTCTTAATAAAATAAATGATTATTGTGGAATAATTATATATCAGATCGATAGATTATACCAAACCAAATTTACTAATTAAAATATGCTTTAATTAAAAACGGTCACTGAAATAATGTAACCAACAAGGTCACAATCCTTTGGTTATTCTCAGAATGTTTATTATCATTTTTTCAGAATTTCTGGGGTGACAAGCGCTTATTATCAAGGTGAAACATATATTGTAAATAATCAACTGTATTTAAAAAATTAAATAGATTATAAATTAGGAAACTCGGGGAAAGAGTTCCGTGTTTAGTTATAAATTATCATCTCATTATGAGATTATACCAAGGACATTTAATGACCTTCATTCAATTTCAAATATCAAGGTTAAACTTTACGCACGGGCTCAGTATGATATTTATGAAAAACGAAAACTTACATTTTGTTAAGAATTTTTCAGCGATCACGAAAAATAATTTCAAAATTAAAAAAAAATCTGCTGATTGGTTAAAATTTGACCACAACCATTTATAGCAATAAAGCCCATATTTTCTTTGTCTGAATTCACTAAGTTTAATGATATCAAATTTAATATTGAGACTGTCTCAAAATGTCTAAATAAGGCTTTTAAAACAAGTTATAATACTTATACATGTGTACTTATACATATGTATAAACTGGTAACTCACTTTTTTATCGTTCATTATGGTGAATCTACTCATGGTGATCATTTTGAGCTGTTTTGTAACATCTAAACTTATTGCATCATATATTTTATTATGGTACAAAATCACGATATACTTATCAGGTATTCATAAGGACTGCATTTCTGTGAAACGGAAAATAATCGGAATATGATTAAGTCTATCAGACGATTGTTGTGACAAGTTCATCAGTATAACTTTTTAGATATTGGGGTTCATTGCAAATGTAAATCACCATTTTAAAAAATATTCCGTAAGATCAAATTTTTGTTACAAATAATTATAATAAGTACATTATAATAAGGGATTTTTGAGGAATTGCTGACGATTTTTCAAATTTTTTCTTAATTATTTCAGGAATGTTTAGCCACCAAACTTTTGCCGTGCCTCCGTTAGCTTATAGCATATAAGTTAAAGCGATTTTTATTAATATTGTTTTAGTATTTAATAAACCAGATGTCACTACGGCCCGTAGTCTACGGGTTCAGAAATAGTCTGTCATTCTGAGAGTTAAGTAACTTATCACTAGCTTGCCGAGTTCTGGTTCTTATAACAAGTCTTCAACTGATAACTAAAATTGATAGTTTTTTGAGCTCTTGCACCCTTTGTTTCATTTTTGATGGCACTATTTGATGGCTTCTAATGTTATTACGGTTACGTTATTTACCTATTAACGAAAAAGTTCGCTAATAGCTATGCGACTATCAAATATGTATGCGATGGTATTTATTATTAAACACTCTTATTAGTAACGACTCTAGAAGAAAAGATATAAATTAAGTGACTTTCTCCCATAAATAATTTTACAATAAATTGTCTATTGTTAGTAATTAATTAACTATTTGTCGACGTGAATGACGATCTTTCAAAAACAAATCTTCCCTTATTAAAATTATCAAATCTTGGTCGCACTGGCCAAGATCAATTTTGGAAACAAATTTTTATTTTATTTTAAATTTTATTTTACAATAAATTATTTTTCAATTCCCATAAATTGTTGTAAATTTATCGTTTATATTTTATTTTTCGGATAGCTTTTAATAATAGTTTTAGCAGTAGTTATTGCAAAATTTCAAAAGTTTTAGAAAAAATATTCTTTGTTTATATCTTAATAAAATTAAGTTCTTAATTTTTTCAAAGCTGAATAAATTTTCTTGGCCCAAACTTGGCTGTATATTAATTATATGATGTTAACTAGTTTGGCATTACAAATTAACCATGACTTTTTCACGACCATAACTCATTCTCACAGCTGTAGTTAAATTGATTAATCATTGGGAATACTCATTCAATTCGAATAGCTGTTTTGTCAGAGTCTGATAGTTTATGTATGTATAAAAATTCAAATTTGTTTGATAGTCAAAACATTCTTTTCAGCCCGTGCTGTAAAAAATATAAGGTACACTTTTGTATAAAATGTGGTAATTTTAACATTTTGAATCAAAATTTTTGATAAAAAATCTACAAATTATATTTAAAATATACTATAAAAATATACTATGAAATAAAATTCTCGTCAATCAAATTAAAGTTTAGAATCAAGGGTCACAATAGATTTTAATTCAACTCCCTATGGTGTAAAGTGAATAAAGATACCTATAAAAACACTACTTGATTAACTTATACCGCAAAGTTATAAATTATAACAATTCTATGTTTTTTGAGAAAACTGCTGATGTCGCTAAGCGTATGAGATATTACGAAAATCAGATTTTGAAATATTAAAAAAAAAATTTCAATGGCAGATAAAAGTGTTTAACCCTTGTGAGCATATAACAAGAAGTTCCGCCAAGGCACCAAAGCCAATATATCGGCTCAACTTTGTTTGGTTAACCCTCTCATACCCAAAACGCCATTCAAGGACGCTACTTTGGGAGCTAAGTACGGGAAAAGTAAAAATGCTTGCAACTTTACTGTTTTTTTGTTCTTGAGATTGAGGACAGACTTAAATTTTTATATTATTTAATTTATATTTTGACTTTATTAACCCCGTAGAAATTAACCCTACGGTAGAATAGTGGAATTTACAAAGTGACCTTAAACCTACGCATGTGTCATTGTGAGAAAGTGAGAGACGTCAGAACAAAAATTAATGATTGAGATGATTCAGAATTAAATTTTCTAAATCATGAATTTTTCAGAAATAACCTGCAATTGTCGGTCTTCAATCTACAGGTTTTTTCCAAAAATAAAACCTAACCTACGAAATTTATCAAAATCACTTGTAAAGAAATAAAAATTTACTCAAAGACGTCAGATCAAAAATTGAAAATGGAGCAGAATAAGAAAGCCCAAGGCAGTTGAAATTTCAATTTTATGCATAAGGAAATAAAACATAGGCGAAAAATCCTAAAAATCAACTCCCAGTTATATTGGAATAAATATCCCAAACAATTCAATTATTTTTTTGAAACTGCAACAAAATTCTTTAAAATGTACCAGACAAAATTCTGGGGTTATGTTTTTTGCCATTTTTGGAGGGTTTTAGTCCACTTGAGCCAATATATCGGCTCTGTGCTCACAAAGGTTAACGTAAAATATGCCCGTATCTACCAACCCTAATGTCAGGCTTGTAAAAAGGAGAGCTTTTTAAAGGGGGGGGGGTTGGGGACAACGAATTCCATATGAAAAACCAGAAGAATTTCATTTCTTTACGAATTATCCCCTCATCTTCGTTTTCAGGAAAGTCTTCGTAGATAAATGAGGTCTCCTGTAGTGAAATTTCACACCAAAAAAAAGTCGTATCTTTATTAAATCTGGTTCAAATTTCGGTAAAATGGAATTGTCAAATATTCGAATCATTTATTCATTACATTTTTAAAAATCATTCATAGTGATAACATTCATCTCCTATACTGACAAAATATGCATACGATTATTTGCTTAAAAAACCCTTGACAATGATTTTATGACAACTCTGAGCTCTTTCCTGTCGACGAAATCAACATATTCCTCTAGTCCATAAGGAGTAAATCTTTCGTCTCTGCCGTGGCACATTATATTTTATGACAAAAAGTTTTTACTTGCAGATCCTTTTCCAGATTTAATTAGCACGAATTGATAAATGCTTCATATCACTGTCATGTTAACTATATTCAATCGAACTCGTTATTGATTGCATTTCTACGCCGAGTTTCTATCCAAGAATATACTCCGGATTAGTGGCGTTTGGTTTTCTGCCCACAGAATAGGGGAGTCTCTATCTGCTTTGTATTTATTCTCTAAGTATGTTTCTCTTTAAGCCCAAAAATGTTTCTCGCGGATGACTTAATTTTTTATTTCTCAAAAATGAGTTTTTCTCTCTTGTGGCGCCACCAACAAAATTGACCTTGATAGCCCAGCCACAACCCCCTAATTTTGTGGTTGATAATGACACAACAAAAAGTACTCGATTTGTAATGATTCCTTACGAAGAGCTTTTTTATTTCTCTTAATTCTTGAGTAGTAATGAGCTCTTCAGCGTGCTCAAGTTACTCTCCACGTCGAGCTTGAAATGGCCTCGGAAAGACCTTTTTATTTTCGTTTTGATCATTCGACGAAAGTTATAATTGTGTTTGGGAGGGGTTATTTTCCGGATCGAGAAGTAGCTTAATTTCGTTGCCTGAGATTTTTAACTAATTCAGAATACTTAAAAATTAATGGACTGTTGCTTTTTTGGATAATTAGAGATCAGAATAGATTCAAAGAAATTTAACTGTTTCGAAATTAAATTTCAGATGAATTTTCAGACTGCCGGTCATTTTAAAGGCTTAATTTTGATTGATTATGCTTATGATTGATACAGTTTCTGCATTTATTGAAGGTCACTTATAATTAATGCTTAATTCTTTTTCATCTTATATTTATTTTTTCTGAAAAACCAACAAAAAGTTTTTATTTTTGAAATAATTTTACAAAAAAAAGTGATTTTCACAATTTAATACCAAATAAAAATTATTTGTTACTGAATATATTACCAGATCAATTTCACACGATTAATTGTGATTGATTGTGTTAATGACAAATGTGACTGCAAGAATAAAAATAATGAAAATCACGAATCTGTATTTTATAGCTTTCTCGTATTCAACAATTTCTCAAAATATGGGTTTTACTTATTTAAGTTATTTTGAAGAGCAAAATTAATTTCGAAATTAGACTTGATCTGAAGTTCGGTTATAAAAATAAAATATGTGAAATGATACTGTAATGATCAACATGTATTTATGGCCTTTATGGCCTATTTATGGGTTGCGCAAGGTAGATTTTCGTTTATTGAACAAGTTTTTAACTAAAAACAATTACATAGGGTAGAAATTCTACCGTAGAATTAAAATTACAATTTGAGCGTTATTTTAATCTTTTTCAGATTTGAAATAATCTTAATTGTAAAATTCATGTTAGTACCAGAAGCAAGAACAAAATGTTTCGGCGTGATTTAATAAAATATTTTTCGTGTTAAAAATTCCCGAAATTCCAATTTTGACTCAGTACGTGGCACAAAAAAATGCTTCTGAGAACGAAAATGTCTTTTTGAGTTACCTAGTGATCAGAAATTGAGCTTTAAAGAGGTTAAAGGGTCTTCAAATTCAATATTTGACATTTCGAAACGCCTATAACCGTTAATATACCTATAATAAAAATAATTCAGTTACATGATGTGGAATCTCAGAACCTTAAGCAGTGAATCAGTTATACGTAACATTGTTATCTGCCTTAACCCTTGTGAGCACAGAGCCACAATTGTGGACTCCAGCCATACTAAAATCATCGAAAAAACAAAAAAACTGGATCGAGGAATCTTTTGTTTCAAATACATTATAAAGAATTAAGATTCGGTTCAAGAAAAAATTGAAATTTTCTTTCGAATGTTTTGTTCCGGCATTACGGGGAGTTGATTATCAGGATATTTGAGCCTATGTTTCACTTCCGTAAAAATTATTTCGGAACTGGACACACAAATCAAATGTGAATTAGCCAGTTTTAGGAAAGTGTTTTGTTCATGCATAACAGTTGAAATAAAAATTTATTGGTATCTAGGGCAGACAATTTTCTTAGGAAGTGAAATATCTAATTATCAACTTCAAGTATCACATTGAAAAATTTAGTTATTATAAAAGTGAATTTAACCAAATCAAACATTGTCCACAGTTGTACTTCATTACCATATTTACTCGAAAATAATAAGAAAAATGCCATTATCTGCTTTTATAGAGAAAAATAAATTTTCATCAAAAATCATGATTTTTCAATCAAAATTTTTGACTTATTTATAAATTACTTTTGATTTATGAGATATAAATCAAAGCGGACAAAACTATGACGTAGACCAGATTCTGTGCATTGTTTTCGACAAAGATAAAATTGTAGAGACAACTGTGACCGTGTATCACGTGATATGGTACACCTTGCTTTTCTCACTAGTTTTCTAGAACTCAAAAATTAAAATTCTAGGATATGAAATGTCGAATGCAAAAATATGACCTTTCAACTTCCTTATGCAGACAAAATTTAAATTCCAACTGCCTTAAGCTTTCTGTGACAACATTCAAAGAAGACCCACAATTGTGGTCTGGTGCCTTGGCGGAACTTTTTTTATATGCTCACAAGGGTTAATCATCCGGTTCACCGGGCATAACCAAACTAGTTTTCTGTTTATGGCTTTCTAATTTTTGAGAAAAAAACTGTTCACAAATGACTCTAAAATATTCTTAGCTAAATCACGGTCTAAAATTAGTTCCACATGCTGTTTTTTTTCGGACAAAAGAATGATGGTCTGGGTATACATAGCAAATAGTGAGAATTTGGATTTATTGATATTCAAACGCTTGGCTAGGTCACTCTTGATTCATTTTTCCTAATTTTAACTAGTGGTGCTGCTGAGCTTGATTAAAAAAAAAAGACAAAATTTGAATTTTGGCTTTTCCAGGTCGTAAAACATTTATCTTTTATTTTTTTACAAATCTCCGCGGTTGGTTTAATCATAAAAACAGGTTAATTTTTTTTCATATTTTCTTCCAAAATTTTTTAGAAGTGAACTGAATTCGGTGAACTCAATTACATATTAATATTGTTGTTATGAGTTATGAATCAACAGATAAATTGAAGACCCTACAATGCATTTAAGAATCGTAAAAACATATTTGATATTAATTCTAAGCTTGACAGTTGAACCCAAAATTGAATAAGCTTTCGTTTAAGAAATATATTTTACGATGAGTATAGTAATCAATCTGTAGGAGCATGGTATGAGGCAGAAACCGTCAATATAAATCGGTGTTTTTACCGGTCAAAAAACTTCGAAATGTTTTCTTGCTTCAAAAAATTTACCTTCACAATCTGTGCAAGTTACTTGTTGCAAAGATAATCCCAATTGCTGTGCTGAAAAGCCAAATTTTTTTGCCCGTCTCGTTCCCTACCTATAGCAGTTAAAAACTTATATAAAATTTTATGACATTGATATAACATTTATATTATAACGATGTGTTTGTCACAGCACGTTTTTGAATCCGCGCCTCTGATTAGCTTGCCTTAGTTAAGCGATGGGTGTGGAGGCGCGCAAAAATGCATAGTCGGGACAAAGTAATATAGGAATCGATAGAAATTATTTGCCATTTTTTATTTAGTTCGATGGTTAAAAGGGTTTTGAGTGCTAACACAGCAATTGCTGGGGAGTTTTTGACGACTTTTTAAAGCCTGATAAATTTTGTTTGAAATGTTGGAACGTAAAAATAAAATATTGTTCCGTGAACACTGTTTATGATTTTGAGATATGTTAATTCATATCAAAAATCGTAATAAGCTCGTAAAACACTTTACGAAAACGATTTTCTCAATCCTTAATTTCTCTCCAGCAGGAAAAAACTTGCGGAGTTGATTTCCAAGTTGATTCAAGTTGATTCAGGTTACGTTTGGGTCATTCGTAAAAATGAAAGAAATGACTTTCGTGAAGTTCGGAAAAACTGTCTTATATTATTGAAAATATTTTTTTATTAAGTCACAAAATATTGAGCACAAAAAATATATCAAATGTTATTATAAACAAATAAAATTTTTTTTCATAAAAAAATTTATATCATATAATATGAAATCGCAAAAAATCACAGAAATCAAATGTTATAGTTTTATTTTTATCATTCTGCGGTAGTCTTTTTTGATCATATATAAAGCGCGCACCGCTATGAACATAAAAGTAGCATGTCAATATCATAACAAACAATAAGAGGTCTGATTTCTGTTAATCATAGTGTAGGACTTTTTTGAACATATTTTTCTGGGTTAGTTTTTGACAAAGAATTTAATTGCGCTATTTAAATTTCATTTTTGTACATAATTTTGTGATTTGCTGATTTTGGTTAAAACTCTAAAAACAGACTTTAAGGGAGTGGGTGACGATAATTGAGCTATTTTTTGCTTGTTATCAAGGGCGGTTTCTGAGAAACCTGGATAAGGAAATTATTTATTTTTTTTATTATGTAGTACAACTCTTTAAAATGATGTGAGTACTACTAAGATCATCGAAAAATTTAACCTCCGCTCAGAAAATGACTTTTAGTAGGCCTCCCAAATATCACTAAAAAGCTATCTCGTCTTTCGTTTGATATCATTTCTTTCTGTAATTTGACAGTCAGTCTCAAATTATAAATACGGAAATCTTATGTAGAGGTTTTTTGAATTTTGTGCCTCTAGTGGTCAAAACAGCCAATTTGGGAGCCTCACTAAAAAGCTATCTCGTCCTTCATTTTTCATTGAATTGTTTTGATTTATGCTGCAACGTGTTCACATAGGCTGGTTTTAAATCTGATCGAGCCATTTTTTGAAAATTATGTCTTGGAGTGTCTGAAAATGCTTGGAAATTTCTCTTTTTTTTTGAAAATTTAGAAAATATTTCTGACAAAAAACGATGAAAAATTGAATTTTAATTATTTTTTCGAGCAGTATTTAGAGTCAAATGAGTTTATTCACAAAATTGATATGCTAGATAAAATTTTAGATCGAAATTTAGAACTGATAATTTGAAATCACATACAATTTCGCCCTAAATTTCAGCCCCCATAAACCGGATTTTTTGTGAAAAAATCTAAAAATTAAAAAAAAGATGTAAGTCAAAATACTCGTCGGAAAATTCTCTACAAAATAGGTTGATGATAAAGTCTTTTTGGAAACCTTTAGATATCGTCACCCACTCCCTCAAAGTCGAATTACAAAATCTTAATTAGTCGCAATTGATTTCTCAGTGCCGATTTAACCGGGAATTGTATTTATTTGTTCAACTTATCAAACAAACAAAGATAATTGTTGCATGCAATCCAGCACCCAGAACCCTCTTAAATGAGTTAAATTTTTCTCCATACGTTTGATTTTTGTCAGGACCTTTGGTATTTTGTCAGGAAGTTTAATGTTTTCAAGGTATGTTTTTGAATACATCTAAGTGATCCGAAAATACCAACGATGAGATAACTTTGAGAATTATTTTTTGCAAAAGTACCAAATGTTTGTGTCTCGCGTACGACCTCATGTGTCGCGACTTGCAATGTGAGAGTTCATCGAGATTTTTTTAACAATTTGAGATTTATCTACAGTATGTGTTTTTCTAGAGGGAACATAATCTCAAGTGTCCGGGAGAATCGTCTATAATTTGGAGAGAATTCTCCCAAATTGTTTACTTTTTGTTCCCACGAAAAAAAACACATACTGTATGTAACATTTTAAGAAAGAGCAATTCATTCAAAGCCAAACTTGAACACTTCAACTTGACAGTTTATAAAAAGAAGAATTGTCGTTTTCCGAAGTTTCATAAAATATTATATTTGAATTAATTGTTCAAAATAAGCGAAATATATTATTGGTTTTCCTTGAGTTTTCGAACTTTATATTTTAACCCTTGTGAGCATATAAAAAAAAAGTTCCAGCCCAAGGGTCACCAGGGAGCCACATTGGTGGCTCTACTTTAAATGTTTTTTTCACGGAAGGCTTAAGGCAGTTGGAATTGCTTATTTTTTCTGATAGGAGTTGAGAGGTAATATTTCGCATCCGAAATTTTTATTCTAGAATTTAATTTTTAGTCTCTAGAAAATATAGTGGGAAAAGCAAGGTAAACCATATCAGGATACCACGGTTCAAGGTCTTCACAAGTGACCGTTTTGTCCGGAAACTGCCAAGTATCTGGCCTACGTCATCGTTTTGTCCGCTTTAATTTATATTTCATACATCAAAAGTAATTTATAAAATAAGTCGAAATTTTGATGGAAAATAATGATTTTCGATAAAAAATGTTTATTTTCTCTATTAAAGCAGTTATTGAAACTTTTTTATTATTTTCAAGTTAATATGGCTAATGAAGTACAACTGTTGACAGCTTTTGATTGCTTAAAATTCACTTTTTATAAAATTTAATTTTTCATAGGATACTTGAAGTTAAAATTTAAGAAATTTCACTTCCGAAAAAAATATCTGCCCCTAGATACCAATAAATTTTTATTTTCAACTATTATGTATGCACAAAACGCTTTCCTAAAAACTGGCTTAATCTCACACTTGTATTTTATGTCTAGTTCTGAAATATTTTTCAGGAAGTGAAACATAGGGCAAATCCTTCTAAATCAACACCCCGTAATTCTTGGAACAAACATTTGAAAAAATTTCAATTATTTTTCGGAACCGAATCAAAATTCTTTATAATGGTGTTTGAAAGAAAGATTCTACGATCCCGTTTTTTGCGGTTTTTGAATGATTTTAGGTATGCTAGAGCCACGATTGTGGCTCTGTGCTCACAAGGGTTAAGGGGGCTGTATCGGCTGTAAAGACTTTTTCAGGGGCCATAACGCTGCACCCCAACTTCGAATTAGTATGAAAATCTCCAGATTGTTAGTTCGTTATTTCAAGAACAAAATATTTGGATATTTTTGAGAATTGCATGATGAACCAACCGGTGAATCAGTTTAACCGGAAGCAAAAATAAATTCTTAATGATCGAATAATTTTTACACCCAGCATCATAAATGTTTGATTTTTTGGCGTAAGCTAGAGAACTCAAATGTAAAAAATTGTTCGCTCTTTTTTTCAAATTTCATTCTAAAAGGGCCGCGAAATCGACGAAAACTGTCGTTTTGCATAGTTTTGGCCACGGAAAATCGTGTTTTTTCTACATGTTACTTAAAATAATATTTTCACATTCACAATAGACAATTACACAAAAAATGTTCGCTTATTTATTTTGATATTCATTTTTTAACTTGGTGGAGCACAGTTTGAAAATAATTTTTTGACCCCAAGGTCATCGTATCAAGTTGTAAGCAGCACCAAAAAAATTGTATGATCAGTTTTTTGGGAATGGTATTATAAATTATGGTCCAATTATGAGGCGTTCGAGCGCTAGAGAGCAAAACATTTTCTCATGTTCAACACTCAGAAAAAATTTCACAAATTTTTGAAATTTGTTTATTTCAATTTTTTCGCCTAATATAACTTAACATGCCTACTTGAGTTCAAAAATCGAAAAATTAACTCTTTTTCACTTTTTGATTGCTCGATATACCCAGTCGATACAACCCCCTTAAGCCCTTTCAAATTATTAATTCATTGATCAATAAAACAATGGAGTTTTGGTTATTATTCTTACATAATAAAGTTAAAAAACTTTGGGAAACAAATGAAAATTTTGCTTAATTTGAATCATAAATTAAAAAGAAAGATTTTATAAAACTTCAGCAAACGAATATTCCTTTGACGATTTTAAATAAAGAATTTCAAAACTAAAAAATGGGTATCGATGTTTTTAAGCTATCTTGTAGAGATTTTTTTTGTCATTTTAAGACCCAGGATTTTTTTTTTCTTCAAGAATTTTTCAAAAAAATTGAATTTTTTCAATCTTAAGTTCAGTTTTGGCTCTCTAGCGACCTTACGGTATATAATTGGCCCATAGTTTTTAATACGCTCATCAGAAATTCGACCCTTCCGGTTTTTTGAGGGTAATTTCAAGTCTATACGATGAGCTTGAAATTGACCTTGAACTTTGACGGGTTATTTGAGGTCAAATATTGGTCGCCGACCCTAAACCAAAAAAACGGTCAACCGAAAAACGCTTAATTTTCACTGGCCAAAAAGCAGCTTTCTAGCTCTTCATACGGCTTCGCCAGAACCGGTTTGGGGACTACCTGTAAAATCTCGAGAAATCGACCGAAAAATCGGTTTTTTCAAAATTTTTAAAAACAAAAAAAATCCTGGGTCTTAAAATGACCAGAAAAAAATTCTCTACAAGATATCTTAAAAACATCGATACCCATTTTTGAGTTTTGAAATTGCTTAATTCAAATCGTCTTTTTTGTGATCCCTACTCCTGTATTCTCTCATAAATATGGCTTGAAAATGTGAATTATACCGTAAAACTAATACGAGGTTTCAGCGTAAGGTAGGACCGGCAAAACTTGTCTTTGCTAAACATTTTAATCATATTTTAATTGTAGCCCTTGAAAAAATATGACGTTCCGTACAAATTTTTTGTTTATAAAATTGTCAGCTACTGCTCAAAAATGAAAACCCGTTTTTCAAATTGCAAATTTGTTTAAGCTTGAAATTTTTTTCGAAAAAATTAAAAAATTCATGCTTAAAACATAGGCAGTTTTAAAAATTTTTTGTACTGAACATAATATTTCTTCAAGGGCAACAACTTGATTATTAAAGAGATTATTAAAAAATGTTCAGCGAAAAAAATTGTCGTTCCTACCTTATTTAAGGGGCAATAACAGTTGAAAAAAAGCTCTCCCATTTAGACATATCAATATAAATCTTTATGTTCAAGAAACCATGGAAGTCACATATCAAAAAAGGTTGATTTATTTAACGTAAAGCAGTCAAAATCAGACACTTTGACTTTGAATTATTTAAGAGATTTAATTATTAAACAATTTGACATTGTGATGTTTGCCAAATTGGAATTGAAGATTTACATGGAGAATAATTTTTTTATCGATGCTACAGTCAAAAATGATTTATAATCTAGAGAAATACCTTGATAAATTAAATACAATTGCAATCTTGAGAACATCATCCTGCGGTCGCTTTGCCTACCTACGCGATGCTGTTAGGATTCATTAGTGTTTTATAATATCACGTGATAAATTTAAGTGTGGGTCCCATTATTCGTATTGTAACGCAGTACGGACTCCGTACTACGGAGGGTTTGTCTCTCTATCCCCATGTTAAATACAACATAATTAGAAGTCTGGGAAGACGAAGGTCTGAACTTTAGACTCTAAAGTTAAGACTTTTAACTCACCCAGATGAACTTTCAGATTGACATCTTTAATATGGACTACCACTCCCAATAAAAACGTCACTAGCTAGAGCTAAATTACTCCGTATTTAATCTCGCGAAGATTCCATCAAAATTTTGTAGGAAAATGTCAGCCCAGATTCGTATTTTGATGATAATGAAAGTCACCTATTATAAGCCCAGTATTGAAAACCCACCACCTTTTTAGAACATTTTTGATAAAAGAGTAGGATTCTGATTATACGCGTCCTGATATACTTTATATGTACAACACAATTAGCGCTAGCGGTGTGGTAGGGCTAACGCTGAAGATAAATGAGAGGTTAGTGTTTTAAATGTGATTATAATTATATTTGATGATTAATTTTTTATCTATGAATCCTTTAAAATTATTTTATCAAAGTAACCTAAAACACACAATTATCTTTATCCAATTTATTCTTTTTATTCAAAATTTTTATCCCAAATTATGATGTTGTTAACAACATGAACTGAAAGTCCAATTGATAAGTTCAGAAATTGTCAAAAATATTTTTATGTACCTTGAAAACGAATCACTCGGTATAATTTTATGGATATTTTAAATTTGAACACTGAAAAGGACACGGAGTAGTTCAGATACTACCAGATTAATTTATTATTAGATTTTCGACGATTAAAGTTAATTTTTACTATTTTTGTGCATATACTAGTAAAGTTTGAGTTGGTGCTTTTATACCATTCATATCTTGGATTATACTAACGTGGCCCGTAGAACTTTGACGTCAGAGACCTGAAGAATCGTGTGAGGTGATTGGCCAATACGCATAGACTCTTGTGTATTAACCAATCAAATTCCGCAATTCTTTAGGTCTCTGACGTCAAAGTTTTACGGGACACGTAAGTATAATCTAAGATATACCAGGTATAAAACCATATTATCTCAGTAATAAAAAAATCTTATTAACACTCAAGCCAAATAAATTATGTGACATAATGCATAAATTTAATAAAAAAAAAGAGAATGTACGTTAGAATGCATATACAGTGGGTAACGGTAAAGGCAACACACAAGATTTTGGCCAAAATTGTTTTATTGCTTATAATAACAATTTGCCCTCAATGTGAGGTTTTTCTTTATTTTTCCTGCCGGATTGGAAAATTTTAGATCAAACTAATACTGATTTTATCTGCGCATCTTGTGGTGATTTTCTTGGTCATTTTAAGACCGAGGATTTGTTTTGATTTTGAGATTGTTTCTAAGAAAATGGATTAAATGTGCAAAATAAAAAATTTACTCTCCGGATTCTCCAGGGTGTTGCCTATTGCCCTTGGAGATTTGTCGAAATCAAATAAGCTTAAAAGTTGATTTTCATTGAGTAATTGGTTGAGTTATCAATTCCTAGCAAAGTACTTGTTACTTTTGAGTGTATTTTGAAAATGTTACAATACTTTTGCTTCCGAATTTATTAACACCTCAGAATTATTGGACCGCTCAATAAGTTTAACATATCTTCAGACCCTACTATTGCGAAACAAATTATCATTTCGGCATTATAGTTCAACCGGAAGCCAATTGTTGGAGTTTCTAGAAAATTATTTTCATCCGATTATACCGAAAGTAGCCTCAAATTGCACTAAAAATTTATATAATAATTACAATTTCATAAAACAATTAAACTAAAATAATGAATTCAGCTTTGGAAATTCGAAATATTTTTCAATTAAGATAAAATTTCAAATTTATGCTTCCAAAAATTAAACACAGTCAAAAAGTAAAAACCTCAAAAATTTAATTAAATTTAAATAAATAAGAACAAAAATCGACAAAATTTCAATGAAGATTTTTTAAAAAATCTAAAATTTTGTTTAGAAATTGTTTTCGAAGTTTTAAAATTGTTCTCAAAAAATATATGTAAAATTACAAAAATTATGAACAATTTTCAAATTTTTAGAATTTTGAATATTCGATCAAATAAATTAATAAATGAAAACGTGAAATCGAGAAGAAAATTTCTAAATCTTAATAAATAGAAAAGTTTAATTCCAAACTGAAAAATTTCGTCGAAAACAAAAGTTTAAAAACTAGATTTGACACATATTAGAGATTTAACATTTGACGACGAAATTTTTTTTTAATTTTAAAATTTGCAACAAACTTTTTGAATTTTGAAGAAAATTTTAATTATTGAAAGCAAGTTTTATTATGAACACATTTTTGCAGTTCGGAATTTCAGTCATATATTTAATTTTCATCAAAATTTCCAAATTTTTTTCTTGATTTCACATTTTCATTTTATTGATTTATTTTATAACGTCGGAAAAATTCTTAAAATTCTTGGATTTTTCTATTTTTTTTGATTATTTCAAAAATTGGAAATTTTATTTTGTTGTACATAAATTTGAAATAGGTTTCAGTAGCAGGGAAGGGCATCCGAGCAGATTTTCGAGAGGACCTGCTCGGTATTTCCGAGCAGATATTTTAGCTCGGACGCCCATCCCTGTTCAGTAGAGAAAAATTTCGCACATTCAAAGCTGAACTCATAATTGAGGTTTAATTTTACGACCGCTACGCCCTTAATTTAATTTTTTAATATAAAAAATTTTATTTTAAAAAAATGATCATTTAATAAAAAATATACTATATAGTATATGGAGCAAATTCAATATTTTGCACATTTTTTCTGATTTAGAGTTCCATTTAATTTTGACACGAAATTCTGTCTGATTTCGAAGTAGCCACTTTGAGTAACAGATAATATCTTAATTATCTCAATTTTTAAAATTTGGCTCTCAAACGCCACTTTTGCCTGTTTTGAATCAATGATAAAAAAAATTTAAGACGAATAAACTTGACTTGATTATCAAGCCAAAGGTTCTCTCGCTCGACTTGGCTTGACTCGAGTCAAAATCTCTCTGGCTTGACTTGGCTCGACTCAAGGCAATCCAAGCCAAGTCAGTGGGTGCCGAGGTCTAGTCCCAAGTGCATATTGGTCCCAAGTCCGCCATATTAAAACTCAAGTCCGTTATGGTCCCAAGTGCATATTGGTCTCAAGTCCGCCATATGAGTCCCAAGTCAGTCATGGTCCCAAGTGCATATTGGTCCCAAGTGCATATTGGTCCCAAGTCCGTCTTGGTCCCAAGTGCATATTGGTCCCAAGTGTGATTTGGTCTCAAGTGCATAATCGTCCCAAGTGGGGCCTTCTCGTAGCTAATGAGTCCGCACAGATCCTCGAGAAAGATTTTGTCTTAAGGGGGTGGTCGTCGCATTTAAAGGCAGAAATAGGGTTTTCAATGACCAATTGTAGCAAAAGTACAAATTGTCGGACCAAACATTACCTCTCTCTGATATATTTGAACAAAAATCTTGCATCCTAAAAATAAATAAGAAGTGACGGATGACTCGTCCAATCAGAAACGTGCTTACAAAAATAACGGAATTATTTTTTCAAAATGTATCTCTTCCCTGAGTTTTTAGAGTACAACAATGATTTATGACTCAAATAAACCGGACAGAACGTGAGCAAAACACCAAGTTGAGTTTTTTTGAAAATTCTTGAATTTGCTCTCAGTATCACCAAAAAACTGTATTTTGACCCTTGTTTAGAGGTCTCAATCAAGATGTATTTCCCCTGGATTTAAAAGTCACACATTCGAAACCCAGTTAAATGTGCAGCTGAAGAGTCCGTGCAAAACACCAAGTTGAGTTTTGTCTAAATTTCTGACTCGTTTTTCTGTAAATCGTGTTTTAAATTTCCAAAAATCAAGAAATTTCAACTTTTTTCATACGAAATATTTTTGAACTCATCAAAAAGTGCTTTCCTAGCCATGTATCAAAATAAAACGAGTACCAAAATGCTTGTAGTTTTCCATATTTTCATAAAAAGGCATAAGAATAAAATTGGGAAAATTTCTTTTTAGAGCCTCATTTTGCGACAACCACCTTAAGGGGTCGGTGCAATTTGACAAATTTGCACTTGTTTAATTTTTTTTCTCTTGATCGTAAACTTTTTGCCACTTCAAAATTTTCGGATTAAAACTTTTAAAAACGAAATTTGCCCCTTTTGAGCTTACTTCGTATAAACTTATTTTTTAGATCAATTATTTCCACTTTATAAATCAAAACGAGGACATATTTGAATGAAATAAAAAATGGCATTCTGAATGTCTTCAGCCGGTAGTTCCAGAAAAATAAGTTTGAAAATTTTTGAACAAGTGTGGAAAATTTTCAAAATATTTCCAAATATTTTTGACCAACAATTATAAAAACATGTCATATGATTTTTCAAAAAATATGTGGTCCCGTACCCGAAAAGTTAAATAAACCCAGTTAAAAGTTTTTCATCAAAAGCCCATATCCGTATCTGTCAAGTAGCACCGACCCTCTTAATTCGTTCTCGCTTTTTTTCAAAAATTATGTCTAGAAAGATATATAGATATATAGATAGGTCTCGCAAAAAATCTTCAAAACGATCAAAAAGTGCTTTCCTGATCATTTATGATGTTTTTAAATACGTCACATATCACCGAGTCCCTGGATATCTGTTTTTTTACTTGCGAAATAAAAATTGTCATTTAGGTAATTACGGCCAATTAAAAATGGAAA
>SCLH01000796.1:28898-48891 GCA_004367855.1 Oikopleura vanhoeffeni
ATTTTGCATATAATTGCTTATCTAGTTCATCTTGAAATCGAATAAATTAATAAGAATGAGATTTGTTATTTTAAAACTCAGCAGATATTCCTTTGAATTTTTAATAGATTTCAAACTAAAATGGGTTCAATGTTTTGTAGCTTTTGTAAGCTTTTTTTTTCATTTTAAGACCCAGGTTTTTTGTTGTTCTTCAAGAATTTTTCAAATAAATTGATTTTTTTCAATCTTAAGTTCAGTTTTGGCTCTCTAGCGACCTTACGGTATTATAATTGGCCATCAGTTTTTAATAGCGTCATCAGAAATTCGCCTTCCGTGTTTTTTGAGGTTATTTCAAGTCTATCGATGAGCTTGAATTGACCTTTGAACTACGGAGGGTATTTGAGGTCAAATATTGGTCGCCGACCCTAACCAAACGGTGAACCGAAAAACGCTTAATTGTCACTGCCAAAAGCAGCTTTCTAGCTCTTCATACGCTTCGCCAGAACCGGTTTGGGGCTACCTGTAAATCTCGAGAATCACCGAAAATCGTTTTTTCAAAATTTTTAGAACAAAAAAATTCTGGGTCTTTAAATGCCAGAAAAATTCTCTACAGATAGCTTAAAAACATCCGATACCCATTTGTGAAGTTTTGAAATTGCTTAATTCAATCTCTTTTTGTGATCCCTACTCCTGTATTCTCCCATTATATGCTGAAATGTGATTTACCGATACTTACGAGTCAGCGTAGTAGGACCGCGCAACATTGTCTTTGCCTAAAACATTTTTTAATCTATTTTTAATTGTAGCCCTTGAAAAATTGACGTTCCTAAATTATGTTATAAATTGTCAGCTACTGCTCAAAATGAAACCCGTTTTTCAAATTGCAATTCTGTTTTAAGCTTGAAATTTTGTTCGAAAATATTAAAATTCATGTTAAAACTAGCAGTTTCTAAATTTTTTTGTACCTGAACATATATTTCTTCAAAACAAGACAACTTGTTATAGGATTATTAATGTTCAGCGAAAAAATGTCGTTCCTACTTATTTAAGGGGCAATAACGTTTTGGAAAAAAAGCATCTCCATTTAGACATTATCAATTATTATCTTTTATGTCAGGCACCATGAAGTCACAGTATCAAAAGGTGATTATTTAACGTAAGCAGTCAAAATCAGACACTTGAGAAGATTTAATTATTAAACAATTTGACTTGTGATGTTTGCCAATTGGAATTGAAGATTTACATGAGATAAATTTTTTATCGATGCTCAGTCAAAATGATTTATATCTAGAGAATACTTGAATAAATTTCAATTACATTGCAATTTGAGACATCATCCTGCGGTCGCTTTGCCTACGTACGCGATCGGGCATTCTCACATGTTTACATATATGATTTTAGGAGTAAATGGTTGATTATCCAATCCTGCAAAGTACTTGGTTATTTTGGTGTATTTTGAAATGTTACAATACTTTAGCTTCCGATTTTTAACCTCAGATATTGACCGTCATAAGTTTAACATATCTTCAGACCTATCTATGCGAAACATTATCATTTCGGCTTTAGTTCACCGGAAGCATTGTTGGGTTTCTGAAATTATTTTCATCGATTATACGAAGTAGCTCAAATTGCACTAAAATTTATATAATAATTACAATTTCATAAAAATTAAACTAAATCATGATTAGCTTTGGAATTCGAATATTTCATTAAGATAAAATTTCAAATTTATGCTTCCAAAATTAAACACGTCAAGTAAACTCAAAAATTTATTAATTTTAATAAATACGAACAAAAATCGACAATTTAATGAGATTTTCTTAGAAATCTAGAAATTTTGTTTAGAATGTTTGTTTCGAAGTTTTAAAATGTGTTCTCAAAAAATTATATGTAATTACAAAATATATGAACAATTTTACATTTTTAGATTTTGAATATTCGAGCAAATAAATAATAAATGACGTGAATCGAAGAATATTGTAAATCTTAATATAGAAGTTTATTCCAACTGAAAATTTCGTCGAAAACAGTTTAAACTGGTTTGCAACATATTAGAGATTTAATTGACGACGATTTTTTTTTAATAAAAAACTTTTAATTGCAACAAAATTTTTGAATTTTGAGGAAATTTTAATTATTGAAGAGAGTTTTTTATTATGAACACATTTCTTGCAGTTCGAATTTCAGTCATATATTTAATTTGTCTCAAAAATTTCAAATTTTTTTCTTGATTTACATTTCATTTTATGATTCATTTTATAACGTCGAAAATTTGTAAAAAATTCTTGTGTTTTTCTATTTTTTTGATTAATTTCAAAATTGGAATTTAGTTTTGTTGTACTAATTTGAAATAGGTTTCAGTAGAGAAAATTTCGCAATTCAGCGGAACTCTAATTGAGGTTTATTTTACGACCGCTACGCCCTTATTTTAATTTTTTAATATTAAATTTTTTTTACAAATTTGATATTTAGATAAAAACTATCTAGTTATAGTATAATGGAGCAACATCATATTTTGCACATTTTTTCTGATTTAGAGTTCATTTACATTTGACACGAAATTCGGTCGGTGGTTACTCGAAGTAGCACTATTGGAGTAAGATATATCTTTTAATTATCTTCAATTCAGAATTTGCTCTACACGCCACTTTTGCTGTTTTGAAATCAATGATAAAAAATTAAGAACGAATAACTTGACTTATTATCAGCCAAAGCGTTCTCTCGCTCGACTTGCCTTGACTGTCGAGTCAAATCTCTTCTGGCTTGACTTGGCTCAACTCAAGCCAATCCAAGCCATGTCAGTGGGTTGCCACGTTAGTCCCAGTGCATATTGGTCAAAGTCCGCCATATTAAACTCAAGTCCGTTATGGTCCCAAGTGCATATTTGGTCTCAATCGCCATATGCGTCCAAGTCGTCTGGTCAGGTGCTATTTCGTCCCAGTTGATTTGTCTCAAGTGCATATTGCGTCAAAGTTCGTCTTGGTCCCAACTTGGGACCTCCAAGTGCATTGTCGCAAGGTGTGATTTGGTATCAGTGCTAATCGTTCACGTGGGCTTCTCGTAGCTAATAGTCGACAGATCCTCGAGAAAGTTTGTCTTAAGGGGGTGGTCGTCGATTTAAAGCAAAAAGGGTTTTCATGGCATGTGTGAGCAAAAGTACAAAATTGTCGGACCAAACTTACCTCTCTCTGATATATTGACAAAATCTTGCATCCTAAAATAATAGAAGTGACGGATGACTCGGTTCATCAAACGTGTTACAAATACGAATTATTTTTTCAAAATGTATCTCTCTCCCTGAGTTTTTAGGGTACAAACAATGATTTTGATCAAGATAACGACAACGTGGCAAAACCAAGTTAAGTTTTTTTGGAAATTCTTGAATTTGTCTCGGTCTATCACCAAAAAATGCTATTTTGACCTTGTTAGGGTTCATCAGATGTATTCTCCCCTGGTTTAAAGTCAAATTCGAACCAGTTAATGTGCAGCTAAGAGTCCGTGCAACACCAAGTTGAGCTTTGTTCTAAAATTTCTGAGTCGTTTTCTTCTGTTAATTCGTTTTAAATTCCAAATCAAGAAATTTTCACTTTTTTGCATTGCGGAAATATTTTTGAACTCATCAAAAAAGTGCTTTCCTCAGTAATCAAATAAAACGGAGTACCAGAAATGCTTGTAATTTTCCATATTCTTCATAAAAGCCTAGAATAAATGGGAAATTTGTTTCTAGAGCTCATTTGCGACGACACCTTAGGGGTATTGGTCGCATTTCAGGCCAAAGGGTTTTTCAGCGTCGCCTCATGTATAGACACAGAGAACATTTGTATTTCGTTGGAATTTGAACATAATCTTTGCTTTCACAAACAAATCGCAAGGCTCTATTGGACGACATCGGCGACCTTTTCCAAGTTGGCACTTTTTCACTTCAAAAGCCTACTCCTCCTGACGTTTTGAGTTGTACGAGTACTTTTATACTTTATCACAGGAACTGGGCAGCCCAGTTCAGTTTTTACTCAAAAAATTCATCCGGCGCTTAAATGAGCAACAAACTGTTTTTTGGCCTTATTTTGAGTGCCTCGGGAAAAATACTACTTCCTCCTGGATTTTGACGCAGAACATAAAATAGTATGTATACGATCTAGGATACGCGCAAAGCCCTAGTTCGCATTGCAATTTTTTGTATCTGGTTCTTTTGGAACGCGATTCAAATTCTCAGAAATTTCAAAAATTTGAAACAAATCAAGCTGATATGGTCAAATGCGATAAATACTCTTTTTCTTATGTCAATGAACATAGAAAAAAAACTCTGATTCAACTTATTTTGTCCAATTTGCGAACACACATTTTAAAAACTAATCTGGAAAATTTCATGTCGAGTCTTTAATGCGACCAGTCTCCCTTAAAGGGGTCGTGCATTTGACATTTGCACTTGTTTATTTTTTTTCTCTGATCGTAACTTTTTGCACTTCAAAATTTCGGATTAAAACTTTTAAAACGAATTTGACCCTTTTGAGCTTACTCGGTATAAACCTTATTTTTTTTGGATCAATTATTTCCACTTTATAATCAAAACGGGGCATTTTAATTTGAATAAAAAATGGCTTACTGAATGTCTCAGCGGTGTTCCAGAAAAATTAAGTTGAAAATTTTTGACATGTGTGGAAAATTTTTCAAATATTTCCAAATTTTTGCAAACATTATAAAACATTTATATCGATTTTTCAGAAAATATGTGGTCCCCGTACCGAGCTTAAATAAACCAGTTAAACGTTTTTCATCAAAGGCCATATTCCGTATCTTCAGTAGCACGACCCCATAATTCGTTCTCGCTTTTTTTCCAATGATGTCGTGAAATATAGAGATTATTTAACATTTTCGTCAATAAGTAACTTAAGTGTATCTATATCAAATGATATAGTATTTTCGTTTGCTGTTTTTTTTATATAATTAACTTTTGAAACTCATCTTTTTTTTGATATAATTAACTTTAGAAAATCGTCTGATTATTTTGATATATATTACTTCCGAAAATATTATTAAATGATCTTTTATACATTACACTTTAAACATCGTCTATTTTTTCATTTTTGCGTTAGTCATTTTTCCCAATATCGTTTTTTTTTTACAATTTTACTTCCAATTTAAAAAATTTCAACTAAAACATAAAATTCAGGCCTTTATTGAAATGATGTGAACTTAATTCCACAATCCTAAATTGAGTTAAAAAGTTCTATAATTGCATAAACGAAAGACAATTATAGGTCACCGAGAAAGACGGTTTGTAAATTTTATGATTTTAAGCGCGTTTAAATTGAAGAAGCAGTTCATTTTAAGCTTTATTCTTGAGGTTGTTATCTCATCTTTCTTTTGCGCTAGCAATAATGGTTCCGCCGCGATCCATTTTGAATTCTTCGATTAGTGCTTCGCAGTTTTGTGTGTTTGCTATTGTTGTGGAGCTTGCGTTTGAAAATTGATAACCTCCCGGACCTCTTCACGGTCAAAACACTTGTTCGATGCAACAAGTTGATAATTTGCTCAGGTGGCGTCTCTGGCAGAGATTTGATATTGAGTAGAGAGTCATTTCGTAGACGTATTGTTATCAGAAGTTCTGGAACTTGTTGACTGTTCTCTAGCGTTTGCGACCGTATCAAGTACATTTTTTGCACGTTTTTTTGCATTTCTTAGATATTTCAAAATTAATTAAGTTCATAGTGTATTTTTAGTGCTTACATAATTGTTTCGAACACTTCTAGTAAATAATAATAACTTTGATTTGAAAGATGTTTGCTAATTCACATGCTAGAGTTCACTTATGTCACATGTCTATACTCCTCAAGTCTTCGCAGATTATTATATCGACGAAGATGACTATATCGACCAAAACTGACTATGTTTTTCAATGGTGACTATGTTTGTAGACAGATGACTATGTCTCCAACAGTGACATGTTTCTCCAACATGACTATGTTCTCCAAAATGACTATGTTCTTCGAAAGCATGCACTATGTCTCCGAAAATGAAAATATAAAACATACTTTAACTTCGCTCGCGAAGTTAAATATGTTTCATAATAATAGATAGTCTCGCAAAAAATCTTCAAAACATCAAGAAAATGCTTTCCTGATCATTTTATGATGCTTTTAAATACAGTCACTATCACGAGTCCCTGGGTTACAGTATGGTTTTTTTACTTGCGAAATAAAAATTTCCTTTAGGTAACTTACGGCCAATTAAAAATGGAATAGGTGGATTTTATTTTGATAGCCAACTATACCTATCTTCAGAGTTTGAAAATATATCCACCCTAAGTTACCACACCAATTTTTATTGGCCGTAATTACCTTAATGACAATTTTCATTTCGCAAGTAAAAAAAACACATACTGTATCTATAACGGTTAATGCTGGGCCTTATTAGCTATTTTCAGCCAAAATTTTTATATTCTTCGGCTTTTCAGAACCACTTAACCGATTGAGTTTTAAGGCAGAATCTTGTACTGTATGAAGATTTTGGCTAAAAAGTGACTAAAAGGCCCAGCCAGTACCGTAATAAATATGGATTCAGGGCCCTTAACCGACAGATCGTGACTATTTAAAAGATATACATGTAAATTCGAAAAAGGTTTATAAGAAAAAAAATAAGACAACTGTTAAAAACTATCATTTATCGGTTGAAGATAAATTAAAGGTTCTGGAAGTCCGCGAAGAAAGTCTCTCAAGTTCGATATTCAAACCAAAGAAATTAATTGTTATCGTGAAAAAATATCCTTTGAAATAATTCATGGGAAATTAATTGATCAAAAATTGTGTGCAGATTTTAAAGAGAAATGAACTGTACTGAATAATCAAAATAAAAGGTCGGAAGTTCCGACCTTTTATTTTGATTATTCAGTACAGTTGGCGACTCGGAACTACAAATTTGTATGATCGTTTTTGATTTATAAAAATACTCAAATATTTATATTTTTGCTGGTTAAAAAACGCCTATCTTTTGCCTAGGAACTTCTGAAAAAACCCTATCGACCCTGTACCGACACTTCATTGGTCAATCTGAACATGTTTTTAAAAAATTGTATTTTTCATTGTCGCGCTGGAAATCTGGTTAAAAAACGCCTATATTTTGCCTAAGAACGTTTGAAAAAAAAACCCTATATTTTGCTTACAACTATACGCCGGACGTCAAGAACGAATAAATTTTATTAGGCTTACGTAGGTTTTTGCGTAGGTTCCAACTATCCGCATCCAACTATACGCCGCACCCTGCTGTATATCATTTTCCCAACGGAACTCCATCTCAAAAACGTTAACTATCTTTATTAACGCGTGTTCGAATCCCACTGATGTTTTCTGAGTGATTTCTGAGTTTTAAACGTTTTTGAGATGGAGTTCCGTTGGGAAAAGGATATGCTTATCAAGCAAAAAAGTTACATTAGTCACTTAGGTTTCAAGTAGATAAGATCTTATTATCAAGTACTTATTTTATTTGCCTAGCAAAAGGTTGATCTTGAACTCAAACAACTTGAGTTAATAAAAGTGTATTGAATGTGTACCATGATTTCCAGATACAGTGTTATTATTTTCAATTCGTTTTGTTGATGATATAAACACGTTAAAAAATTAATTAAAAATAATCACACTGTATCTGAAATAATGGTACATATTTGATATACTTTTGTGAACTCAAGTTCAGACTTTAACGAAGCAAGTTGAGGTGAAACTTATTAATAATTTGAAAATTAACTTTTGAGTACGACTGCGATCTAATAAGCGATGCCGGTATATTATAAAGTTATCTCAGAAATACAATCAAATTAAAAATTCGTTAAATAAATAATTGAATATATTCTTAGATTAAATAAACTATTCAAATCATTAAAATTCTGACTTATTGTCCTTGGCCATTCATATATTATTTTATTTATATTGATGATAAAAGCCAAAGTGTACTTTATTTAAGGGGTTGGTCGTTGCAAAAAACTGCAAATCGGGGTATTCAATGGCCAATTGTCGCAAAAGTACCAATCGGTGGACTAAAAATTACATCTCTCTGATATATTTCAATAAAAATCTTGCATCCTAAAAAAATCGAAAGTGGCTCGTCATAAATCAGAAACGTTCTTACAAAACTGACAGAATTTTTTCATAATGTATCTCCCTGAGTTTACAAAGTAGAATAATAATTTATAACTTAAATTAACCGGAGAGAATGTGAGCAGGTTATTAAGGAGCGTTTTAAGAAAATTCTTGGATTTGGCTTCAGAACCACCGAAAAAACAGTATTTTGGCCCTATTTTAGGGGTCTCAATCAAAATGTATCTTCTCCTTGGATTTAAAAGTTACACATTCGAAACCTTCGTAATTTGCAGCTGAATAGTTCGTGCAGATCAGTAAGGAGAGTTGACAACTCTGAGTTGTGCACAAATTTCTTTCTCGTTTTTTAATAAATAGTGTTTTAATATTCTCAAAATCAAAAAACTTCAACTAATTTCATACGAAATATTTTGGAGGGTATCAAAAAGTTTTTTCTGACCATGTATAAAAATAAAACGAGTACCAAAATGCTTGTAATTGTCTATATTTTCATAGAAAAGCCATCAAATGAAATTTTGGAAAATTTTTTCATGGGCCGCATTTATCGACGACCACCCCGTTAATCCTTGACTAACTACATGTCAATCTCCTGATCAAGGGTTGATGATCGATATATGTCAGAATTAATGTATGGCGTTTTATTTTGAATGTTTGAAAGTTAACTTCTATTTAATTTTTGTTCAGTTTGACTTTAATTTTCAAAATTGTAATCTATAACGTTTCTTCCTAAAGAGTTGTCGCGATTTAGTCAATTCCCATGAGGGCTAATTACTTCAGAAAAAATGACATCCATTTCCCTTGCTGCGGTGTTTAAAATCAATTTCAAATGAACTGTAGTTTGGTGATTTAACAAAACTCACAATTAAGGTTTTTAACTTTGAATTTATATCTTATATCCGGGAAGAGGGCCCATTTTTAGTCAATGATATTGAAATTGAGGCTTGATTTATTGATAATGGGCCCTCTTCCCGAATTTAAGATATAGTGAAATTACTAAGGTCTCGGGTCTTTTTTCCCACATTTTTTGTTTTGGCTTTTCTAGAAGCTTGGGTCTATCAAAATATATCAGGAATTGGGTAGGTTTTCACGCCGATTTTTCTTTAAAGTATAAACGTGTATCAATCAGATTGAGTTTGAAGTGTTATCAGCTTCAGACAGGAAACGATAAAGATTTTAAATGTTGAAAAAATCTCATATCAGAAGCTAACAAAAATATTTATCATCGCCGATTTGAACTTGGTCTGCGTCTGATGCGATTTTTCTCATTGGATCTTTTAAAAGTTTGGATGGAAATTTTATTCAATGATTATAACGAACAGCCAATTGAAATTTCACTGAAAAATTAGATTTTTAATTTTTTTTTTAAATTGGATATTCTTGTTGATTTGTTGTTTGACAATTTTATTCGGATTGGTCTTCATGAAATTCGTTTCACAAACATTTTTAACCAATAATTATAATATATATATTCTATAGAATTTCCGGGGTCCGAAGATTTTAAATAGTTCATTTTTCAATCAAACCTTTAATTTTTTTTATTTAAATTTTTTGATCAAATTTATTCGCAGAATGCAAATCCTCAAATGTTCGGACCACGGAAATTCTATAGAATATATATTATAATTATTGGTTAAAAATGCTTGTGAAACGAATTTTATGAAGACCAATCCGAATAAAATTGTCAAACAACAAATCAACAAGAATATCCAATTTTTGAAAAAAATTGAAAATCTAATTTTTTGAGTGAAATTTTAATTTGCTGTTCGTTATAATCATCGAATACAATTTCGAAAGATGAAAGTACTTTTATCAATTTTGAAATTTTTGATTGAACTCCCGCTCAGTTAACTTCCGCGGTGAGCGCGGCACCATCTGCCACATTTCTTAGCTACACTGAAAAAAAACTTGGCGTTTTGAGTTGACCCGGATGAATCAATTCTTTATATAAACTTTAAAAAAAAACGAGGCTGGCGGCCCGTTTTTTTTTATATGTATCAGATCATGTTTGAAGAATAGGTATTCTGAAAGTGTATGCAATGTGAAAAAATAAAATTCGAATACATTTCCAACACTCTTGTAGTTGAAAAGTGGTCGCGCAACGGGCCTAGGGATTCCGTTTTTATAAATCAAATTGTATTATACGCCGCTAAAATCACATACGACTGTTTTTTTAAGTGAAAAGTTCATGAATTTACAATATGCTTTCAGTAAAAGTGACGGAATATATCCAGCGGGCGAGATACTAAGCCGTAGCGACTAAGGCCTATGGTTTTTTTTTACACTGTCCGTTAACGGATTGTGGGTGCATGTATTTTCCGACCCGGTTCAATTCGGTATTTTTTTCTTGTATCCGACCATCCAGCACACGAGAAATTGATTGCAATTAAAAAAATTTCATGACTATGCGAAAACTAGTTCTATGAATATCGATTTGCATTGCAAAAATAATTTATTTATTTAAAATTATAGACATAGGATAGTCTCAATCACGAATGAACTAATAATCACAGCGAAAAATAACATTAAATGAAAGTATATCAATATTTATAATTGTAAGATTTTCTCCTTTTTCAATATTTCAATTTATCAATCCAATCATGTATAATTGGCGGCATTAAATCACATGAAATAGTGATTGCCGAGAAATATAAAAAAAATTATAAAATTGCTTGGTTTAACAGTTTGATAGATAAATAGAAGAGAATTTATGAAAAAAGAAAAGAAATCGCAATGTGCCCGTTCGTGAGGTTATACTTTTTTGTAAAATATCTTCATTTTGCCTATATTAAATCTATAGCAAGGAATTTCTAAAACATAATTTTCGCGGGATTAAGAAGCATTTATTAAAATATGCTTGGTTTTAAATTTCAGAGACTTTTTTTCTGATCAATAATATCGGCATTATGTGATTTTTGCGATACGTGGATTGAGGTATACATCAATGAAAAGAAATACCAGCAATTAGGTTTTATGCATTTAAAGCTTGATGTGATAATATTGTCTAGAAATGAATCAGTGTTTTGACTTTCTCAGGTTACGGACTACAATATACATTGGAAAAATAAACGTTCACTCAATTCTCCAAAAGATTATTTGAGTTTTAAAAACGCCTTATCTTTTCCCCAGCACATTACTGGAAGCACCCACAATCCCCTAAGGGTATGGTGGTTCCTACATTTCTCATTATATGTCATAAAAATGCACCAAATTCAATCGTTCATGTTTTAAAAGCACAAAACAGACCAAATAAGACAAAAAAAAATTTCGAAAGTTTTTGATTTTTTCGATTTTGTATTCTGAGATTTTGTTCACCATTAAGTAACAACAATAACGTGATGTTTCAATTGGACAACTAAAATATCAAAATTTCGGCTTGACGTAAGCAATCTTTCTCTTTCAGTGTTTCCCAGCTTTCTTTTGAGGCCTACTTCGCAAAAATCGAGAGCACATTTTTTTTCGGAAATTTTTTCCGGGACCTTGAAAAATTCATATTTTGAGTTTGGTCGGAATTGAAAAAAACCGCGTGCTCTCAGAAGTTTTTATTTGTTTCGAGCTACCGTTTGCAAAAATCTGAGTGAATTTTGAATCTTACCTAGGAGGAGATAGATTTCCGATGAACAAGTCGAAAAAACGATGGTTAACGCATATTCTAGAAAAAAATAAGCCCACTAATCGACAAAGCGCTCCTCAGAGTTTTAAATACTAATTATACAGGTTATTTAAAACAATTTAGGTTTATTTCAAATTAAAGCCTGAGAGAGATAATGTTTCCGTTTTGACTTAGGTCCCTGTCTCGCTTATGATGTCTGGAAGTGTATGCATGCAAAAAAAATTGGACACATGTTTAGCGCAAGATGAAGGCTATGTTCTACAAACTGGCTAATTGAATTATATCCTTGAAGCCCTGTTTGGCTAATATTTTAATCGGATATATGTCAAATTAGAGACCACCATACCCTTAAGGGGTACCTCAACGGTTTTTCTTAATTCAGGTTAAGGAAAAACTGCACCACTAGCCTCAGGAAGGCCACAAAATGCGATTTCTGCTCTCTTAATCATAAAAAATTTTTGGGATTTTTCTCAAAATTTACAGAGTTTTTTCAGATTTTTTTTAAGTTATTTTTGAGAAAAAAGTATACATAAACCTAATTTTAAGAAAAATTCTAATAACTAAATGAAGTAGCACTTTAACTCAGTTTTGCAGTAGCCTTCAATTGAGGTACTTTCGCCTACAATCAGATGAAAGTAAATTCTAGAAACTCCAAAAATTGACTTCGGATTTGTCTATAGAAATCAATGAAATTGACTTCCGGCCTGATCTAATCTGCAATTTTCATAATAAATAGGAGCGATGTTCAAAATAATTCCACCTGAATGGAGAAACTGTTCTCCGATAATACCTAATTTTAAAAAAATCGACCGAATCTGTTTTGATAAACTTGAGCTACAAATTCTACAAATATCATAAAAATTGACGGTTTTTCAGAATTCTAGAACAGTCCGATCGAAATATTTGCAAAAATATTTTCGACTACTGTCGACGTAGTAGAAGACGTTTTTTCTTACAAATTTCTTCAATTTCCCATCGAGCCGTTTCCGAGATAAAAGAACTTGAAGTTCAAATCAGTGTTCAAACCTCTACTCCCACTTGGTGCTGTGGAGCTCAAAAATTTTTTTTCTACTTTGCTCGGAGCAAAGGATAGATCTTCATTTTAGCGGATTCAGAATTTCGATAACTTGTTTTTGTTTCTTCTGAAGCCCCGATCTAAAATCTCAAAACCGTTGAGTACCCCCTTAACACCGGGCCCGAATATTAATTTATCCGAAAATAGTGTCCAAACTAGGATTCGCGGGTTACAAGGTTTCGGATTGGAAGTCTCTACGATATTTATGGAAAAATAAAAAGTAAAAATTTTTCTAAATCCGGGCTTTCTCATTGGTCAAAATCGACTTGATCAAACTGAGAAAACAGATGTTTCGGAGTTGTTCTCCTGAATCTCCAGATCGAGTATAAACTATATTATACAGCTTGGAGTTTTCTCGGTTCTACTTTTGCGTTTTTTTTATTCTGCAAAATTACTCGCTGTGTCGATTCGGTCAATATCCGAAATACCTGTATCTGATTGGTTCATTTTTGCGAAACTTAAAAAAACGCAGTAAACCGAGAAAACTCAGGCTGTAATTTCTTGCGGCCTAGTATTTTGAGAGAAATTGCAGTTTTAAAATTTCAAAAATTGCCATTTTTTGAGTAAATTTTACACATTTCGGCATAAATTGTCAAAAATCGGCTTGTGGAAATTGTGCGACTATAACTAAAAGATAGCTCTCGTAGAGGCGCAAACATTACATTCAAAAAGTGAAAAAAAAATTGCAACAAGGTCGATATCCCTCAAGCAAATATCAGAATTTTTGAAGCCATTTTTAGCTATTTTTATATTCTTTATAGACATATCTCTCAGTATATACCATTAGTCGTCAAAAATTAAATATTATTCGGTATCACTGCAACGAGACGAAAATTTTAACCATAAAATCGTCAATTTTCAAAAACATTTCAAATTTTTAAAAATACTGGCTTCTAATTGGTCGAATATAATTTTTTGATATATTGACTTAGAACTGTTAAATGTTAGTATAAATTGTTCGTCAAGCTTAACTGATATGAAATATAATTTAATAGGGGACGATTTATAACAAATTTATAGAGAAATTTCGATTTGAAATTTTGAATTTTTGTGACGACTCATACTTTTTGCCGAAAGCCAAAGTTAAAAACTACGAATATGAAAGTAGTTGCAATCAATTTATATTTTTTAATCATAAGCTCAATACGTAAGAGATTCAGGCTAAAAAAATGTATATCATGACAGAATTTCNACAGAACGGTTTTCTATAAAATTTTTGCAGTTTATCGATTTTGCGTAGGCGGAATGAGAATTTTCTGATTTAAAATGCTATTTTCGTACAGAAATATTGATTTTTGGAATTCGGCTATATGAAATAAAATGATCCCCATCCCTGAAATTACCCCGTTGTCAACTCAAATAAAAAATCCAAGAAGGTCGAGAATAACCTGTAACAGCCTATCCAAAACTATATATCGATATCAGCAATTTGAGAAGTTGGATGTAAAAATCGACTTGCTAAACAAATTGACTTAATATCGGTTTCCTATAATTCAAAAAAAAAGTCTTTTAAAAAGCAAAACATTAGAAAGACGATTGACTAGCGTTTTGTGATAATTGCCAAGCTCAAATTGCTCCAAACCATCTAGTCGATAGAATCGGAGTGAAATTCACGCCCAATTTACTTTTTAATATATACTAGTTTTGCGATTATAGCAATACATCGTTTTTGTCAAGAATGCAGCATTCTCAATGCTGCATTGCCAATGCTTGATAATTAGCTAGGTACATAAATCGAAATTTACGGTTTTTTATTTGATATTTTGATCTTAAAAAATCAAAATTTATCAAAGAGCTTATAAAACGGAAGTTTTCCTTAGTCCAAGGTATAAGGTGAGCCCCTGAACCTTGTAACAAGGACCTTGTGAAAAGAGTTTGTAGAGTCTTCAAATCTTATATTAGTTTTTTTAACGCGTATAACTTTTTAATAGCTCATGATAGAAACACTTCAGTTACATACGGCGGAATCTAAGAGCCTCGACCGTTATAAATTCGTATATAACATTGTTATCTGCTATAACCAACCGGTTAATCAACATCAACCGAACTGCTGTTTTCTAATTCTAACTGATGGCGGGTTCAGTTCAAAGTTTTGAGCTTTAACCAAATCACGAAAGACTATTAAATACTCTTAGCCGAGAAACTATTGACTTATTTAAAAAAACAAACAATTCTAGTGCTAAAATCACCTTCACATATGTTTTTGTTTTATCTGAGAAAAAAATTTATAGCGGTATGTGTATACATAGAAACTATTTGGAATTTAGATATAGCAATATTCAGACAATTGGCCAGCTTGCTACTGATTCGTTTTTTTGAATTTCGACAAGGGGCGCGCCTGTAGATTTTTTGATATTTTTTTGATATCATTTTTGAAATCTCCGTAGTCGTTTTAGTCATAACTATAGAAATTTGTTTTTTGTATATTGTTCAACAAAATCACATTTTCCGATTTGAATCTATCAAGAAAAACGCGCGCTTTAAGGAGATTGTACTTACAACCGTTGTAGGGTCTTCAAATCTGAAATTTGTCTTTTTTAAACACCTATAACTTGGCTCGAGTATTCAAACCTTATTTTTTAAATAATTTTCGCACAAAATTTTCGCACAAATCTGAATTCTAATTGCTTAACTGAAATACTGCGATTTTCGTCCCAAACTGTTTCAAACTTTCTCTCATTTCTGAAGATGGCTCCTTAGCCGAAAAGTTAAATAAATACCATTTTTAATGAAAAATATATATAACTTTTTAATGGCCCATTATAGAAACAATTCAGTTACATACTGTTACAGCTAAGAACCTCGGCCGTTCGGAAACTTTTATGTCACATTGTTATCTGCGATAACCAACTGGTTAACCAACATTAACCGAACTACTGTTTTCTAATTCTTACCTCTATAACTGTTCCAGTTCAAAATTTTGAGCTAAACCCAAGTCACGAAAGATTATTAAATACTCTAAGCCGTAACACTGTAGAATTATTTTTTGAAAAAAAAATAATTCTAGTGCTAAAACACCTGCACATACTGGTTTTTTAATGTTTTCCTTGGGGAAAGGTCTATAGCGGTATGTGTATACATAGAAACTATAAGAAATTTGGATATAGAAATATTCAGACAATTTTCCAGAGTAAAATTTTTTTGTTTGAATTTGCACAAGGGGCGCGCCTGAGCTCAATTTAAAAAAAATTGAAAATTAAATTTTGGCTTTCCCAAGGTTGGAAAAAATTTTAATAAACATTTTTGACATCTCCTAGGTTTGTTTAGTCATAAACACTGGTAAAATTTTAATTTTTATGAATTGTTCAAGAAAATCACAATTTTTGACTTTCAATAATTTTGAAAATTTTTCGGAAATATTTTTTTGTTTCAGTTTTTATAAAAGTTAACTGCCTTCAATTAACTCAATTAAATATCAATATACATATTTTTACCGTTTTTCAGTACGCCATCGTGGGAGCCCACCTTCTACCAGAATCAAAAAAATTACTTTGCAGTGTGATAGAGAAGGTTTAAGTCTCCAGAATTTTTTCATTTATTCTTATCTGCCCGTATCGACCTTTCCGTCCAGTCGGAGGAGAGGAATTTTCCCAGCATTCCACTCTTCTACACCCACACCTCCTTAAGAACAAACCCCCTTTAACCTTGTGAGCATATAAAAAATAAGTTCGCCAAGGCACCAGAGCCACAATTGTGGCTCTACTCTTTGAATGTGTCACAGGAAAGCTTAAGGCAGTTTGGAATTTTAATTTTGTCTGCATTTTGCAATGTTAAGGAAGTTGAAAGGTCATATTTTGCATTCGACATTTCATATTCTAGAATTTTAATTTTGAGTGCTAGAAAACTAGTGAGAAAACAAGGTGTACCATATCAGTGATTACCACGGTCACACGTTGTCTCTACAATTGTTATCTCTGTCGAAAACATGCACAAGAACTGGCTACGGTTCATAGTTTTTTGTCCGCTTTGGATTTATCTCAAACATCAAAGTATTTATAAATAATGGTAAAAATTTTTGATTGAAAAACATGATTTTTGAAAAAATTGTTTATTTTCCCTATTAAAAGCAGATAAGCATTTTTTACTATTATTTTCGAGTAAATATGGCACATGGAGTTAAACTGGACAATGTTGATTGGTTAAAATTCCTTTTATACATAACTAATTTTTTCATGGGATACTTGGAAGTTGAAAATTTAGATATTTCACTTTCCTAAGAAAAATGTCTGCCCCTAGATACCAATTAAATTTTATTTTAACTGGTTACTGCATTGCAGAAAACACTTTTCCTAAAAAACTGGCTAATCATCACATTTTGATTGTCATGTCCAGTTCGAAATAATTTTTTGCGGAGTGAACATTAGCTCCAAAATCTGATAAAATCAACTCCCCGTAATGCCANCATGTGTCAAATTGAGCGGATTCTCAATGAGCAAAAATATTGTGGTGGTTTTTTGTCTGACTTTATAAAAATACAGTAGATAACCTTAGAAAAGTGGTATTTTGGCCGGTTTGGTACCATTTATTTGAAAACCGCTTATCAGAATTTGTTTTAACTATGCTCATTCGATTTCTCATACAATTGCGAACAATAATTGTGGACTACATTTTTCATTCATGTCATCAAAAACCCTTCAAAATTTTGAAAATCAGGTTTTTAGCATTATTTTTATACATGTATTAATTTTTTGATTCGCTCATTGAGAATCCGCTCAATTTGACACATGAATGAAGTTGATCGGATATGTAATTAAGGAAAAAATGGTACCTCCGTTTTCGACTTTGCCGCCCTCTTGTGGGAGAACCGATGATTGAAAAACGACGAGACCATCACCAATCGTTTTTTGGGGGTGGTTTAGTACTATATCAGATTTTCAGGCCAACTTTTTTTGCGGACACTACCCCCTTAAAGGGGGTTGTGTTCTTAAGGAGGTTGTGGGTGTAGAATGTTGGAATTGCTGGGGAAATAGCCCTCTCCTCCAGCTGGACTGGAAAGATCGATAACGGGCAGATAAGAATAAATGAGGAAAAAATTCTGGAGACTTAAACCTTCTCTATCAACTGCAAGTAATTTTTTGATTCTGGTGAAGGGTGGCTCCACGGTGCCGTACTGAAAAACCGGTAAAAATATGTTCTCAATTCACAAAAGTTGTTAATTCTCGAGTGTGGGTCTCGCTGATTTTGACCTTTTACGAAGCTATTTATGGATTAACTAGCAGAGCTGATATCCAACAAACTTTTGCATCTTGCAGAAAAACTTTTCACGGTGATTTATAATTTAACAGTAATCTGATACAATCCCACCTACGCTTTTAAAAAGCTTTCTAAAATATCACTCAATATGTATCTTCTCCGTCAATTTTCACCATTTTTTTGTGTCAGGCTCCAAAGTAGCCTCACACGTAATGAAAAAGCGCCCTTTCCTCGGAATTATGCTTTTGGCGGACAAAAACGCGAAAAAACATAAAGTAAAATTTTTGAAATGCTCAGTTTGGGAAGCTCAGTCAAAAGGTATCTCCTCCACCAGTTTAGGAGATACAGTTTCGGCTCATACTGCATCTGAAAGCATAAGACTTGTTTGACAATGCATTAGAAATTTTTTTCTGAAATTTCGATTCGGCGTCTCTTGGGGGCCATGTCAACTTTTCATTTTTAGCCTAAATTTCTGAAATGCTCATTTTGGGAGGCTCAGTCAAAAGGTATCTCCTCCACCAGTTTAGCAGATACAGTTTCGGCTCATACTGCATCTGAAAGCAAAGACTTGTTTGACAATGCATTAGAGAGTTTTTCCTGAAATTTTGATTCGGCGTCTCTTGGGGGCCATGTCAACTTTTTATTTTGAATTTTGACAAAATTTAAGAAACCAAAAAAATTGGCAATCGACAAAATGCTTCAAAATAATTTTTCCGTAAATTCAAACGCTTTTAAGGATTTTGGTGTATTTCTAACTCCGGTAGCGTCAAAAAAAAAACAAATTAGCGCACTTTCAATTCAAATCATAAATTAATCAAGAATTTTAGTTTTCGTTTTTCGGCCGTCAATAGCAAAATTCCGAGAAAAGAGTGCTAATTCATTTTGTGTGAGGCTTCTTTGGAGCCTGACACAGAAAAATAATGAAAAATGGTGAAAATTGAAGGAGAAGATGCGTATTGAGTGATGTTTTAGGAGGCTTTTTAAAAGCGTAGGTGTCGGCGTAAGTGGGATTGTACCAGATTACTGTTAAAATACAAATCCCCTGGAAGAGCTGTTTTTCAAGATGCGAAAGTTTTTGGGATATCAGCTCTGCTAGTTTATCCAAAAATAGCTTCGTAAAAGGTCAAAATCAGCGACACCCACACCCTTAAGGGAGTAACCGACGGACGCTATATCTCGGAACTCAGACATGAGAAAAAGTTAATTTTTGCTGCATTCTTATTTTTGATATCGATTTCATTCCAAAAAAATTAAAAAAAAAANCCTTTGCTAGATTGACGAGAAATGACCTTGGAAGAGGCTCAAATTTGCGACACCCACTCCCTTAATCATCATTTTTTTTGTAAATTTTGACTTTTGAAATTTGGCTTGATGTACTGAGTCAGTACTACTGACGTCTCTTTTTGACCAAAATATCTAATCGTTTGAATAATCCACGGTGTTCGATTTTGACCTGTAAAAGACTAGTTTAGTGATTTTTAATAGCGAATTGACATTAAACAATAATTAAAACCACTTTAAATCATGTTTGAGATTATTTTAAATAAGAAAAAGTTTTCGATTTGCAAATATAGGAGCTAAAAAAATGAATACAAAAAACTACTTGCAGACCAGTTTCAGTAAGAGCTTATAATTTTTTTTTGCCAAAAACTTTTTTAACATGATAAATGTTTTCAGTTTATTCAATAAGAATATAGATGAGAAATGCTTGAAAAGAATATTAATTATTTCTTTTTTTACCTTTTTTTGAATTAATCGACGAAATTTTAATATGTAATTTGTTAATATCATTTGAAGTTAACGCGTCAGAATCTTCATTTCAGAAAAATCGTTGTCGAAAATATGCAGTCAAATATTATAGAGTATATTTTGGTTATATTTATCTGAGGTAAAATTTATATTTTAGACTCCAGAATCTGGTGGAGAAACATGAAGAAAGTAAAAATGTTACCGTGGAGGAGCTTATTGAGATGATTTAAAATAATGGTTAATGAAGAAATAAACCTTCAAATTGCCGAAAAAACTTAAGATAAATCAAAATATAATCTT
>SCLH01000796.1:55180-66690 GCA_004367855.1 Oikopleura vanhoeffeni
ACCCCCCATTAGGTGGAGCAACCGAAAAAAAGCGACCTTTACTGCTTAAACATGAAATAATTTAATAATAAATCACTAATGTTATAATTCATTTTCAATTTATTGCGAACGTTTTCGTTTATTCATTATAATGTATTCATAATTATAATCTGATTTTTTTCAAATGCGAGAAGAAAATTTCAAAAGCAGAGGTTTTCTTTACGCGCGTGAAAGAAAAAAGTCAAACACATAGGTTTTCCACGCACTATTAGGTGAAGAAACGCCCGAAAACCCTTTAGAAATAACGGTAATATGTTTTGAACAGGTTTGACTTTTAAAAAAATAATTATGGGGAAAATGATTTGATACCTATCATTGCTACATGTTTTAAGCCAAGGTTGAAGGAGTATGGTGGTTCCTACATTTTCTACAGTTATTATGTCATTAAAAATGCACCAAATCAGTCGTTGATGTTTTAAAGAACAAAACAACCCAAATAAGAACAAAAAAAAATTTTCGAAAATTTTGCGTTTTTTCGGGGGGGGGGGGAGGTTTTTTTCTATAGTATTTTTCTCAAAATTATTTGCTTTCAAAATATAACGTTTGTTGTCAATTTGACCACTAAACTTCGAAATATTTGGGTTGACGTAAGCCAACTTTTCTCTTCAGTGTTTTCCCAGCGTTCTTTTGAGCCTACTTCGAAAAAATCGAAGCCACATTTTTTTTCGGAAATTTTTTCACGTGGACCTTGAAAAATTCATATTTTTTGTTTGGGTCGAAATTTGACAAAAACGCCCCACGTTGAAAGTTTTTGTTTGTTTAGAGCTAGCTTTTGCAAATAATTTGAAAGTTAATTTTGAAATTTAACCTAGGTAGGAGATAGATTTTTCCGATTAAAAAAGCTTCCAAAAACCGCGTATTTTGCGACCGGTTTTTTTACGTATTTCGAGAATAAATATAGCAAACTTATCGACAAAAACCTTACCAGCAAAATTTTTTGTATACTAATTATACAGGTTATGTTAAAATTTAGGTTTATTTCAAAATATAACCTCAGAGGAGTAGGAATCCGTTTTGGCTTAGGTGTCTCTGTGCCGCCTTATGTTGTTGAAGCGGTTGTGCCGTCATACAAAAAAGTTTTGCGCAAATTTTTTTTTCGCAAGTTGAAGGCTCGTTCTACAAACTGGGTAATCTGATTATATCCTCAAGGCCCTGTTCGGCTAATATTTTATCGAGAATATGTCAAATTTAGGAACCACCATACCCTTTTAAATTAGGCATAATAAGTTTTTAAAAAATTTCAAATCAAAATAGGCTTCAATAATCCAATATTTTTTCCAAAATTTAACTTACTTCATTATTTTCAGAGGAGCGGTGTATGAAGCCGCTTCTTCTGCGTTATCTATTTGATTGGTCAAATTTTGAAGGAAGAAGATTTATTTTTACATCTATTTCACAAAAGATGAAATGGACATTCTGGGCATTAAACGGGTAAAGCAATCATCAGGAAGCGATTTCTTGAATAAAACGAGCACCACCTTTGAACTGAGCAATTGGTTACAAATTTGAACAAAAAATTTCTGTGTATTTTTATCAATGCTATTTTAGTAATTAATTAATTACTTTTTTGGAAAGATAAAATTTATTATTTTATAAGTTAACTTTATTCTGAGAGTAGTTGTTCTAACACAGTATTTTATCATTTTTCGTGCGGAATTTCTTGATTTTCAGGGAAAAACCCTATTAATTATTTTTAGGTTAATTGGCTTTTTTGAAAATAAAATAATTATTTAATTAATTAATCTCTGGATATATTGAATAAGGTGATATTTCTAGGCTTCCTTGGGTTATCCCAAGCCCTCGTTGCGTTGATCGCGTTTGAGCCATAAGAGCGCTGTGAAAATAAGTCGTTGAAATAGGGGTCGAAACACACTAGCGCAACGAAATTGTCCAGAGATTCTCCTTCTAACGAAGTCTTTATTATAGTTATCTACTAATGTCAAAATAATACATTAAAATAAATTGTTTTGGAAATGATAATTTATGAGCAAAAAATGAAGTTCGGATTGCCTTTATCAGTATATCTAAGATTGGTCTCCTAGGCCTTTACTTTTTGCGTTCGATCAATGAGGAGCACCCGACATCCACAACGATGACCAATAAGAGCTACGAAAAAAAAATTTCAAACGCGAACGCAAAAAAGTAGAGTCCTAGAGATCTGCTGTTTGAGGATAAAAGTAAAGGGGTGGTCGTAAAACCTTTATTTTTTCATCATTTTTGAAATGTATTTTATGGCGGAAGAAATAGGCGTTTAAACATGAGGCAGACCAACCATATCGATACACTAACACCCCACCTGCACGAGATAGTCCTTACCCCATCCACCTGCCACGAGAGTGTTTCAGAACACCACACATAGATGTGACATAGATAGGCCTGCGCAGCGGTCAAAATTATTAAGTTTTTAAATTAAAATGATTAAATTAAAATGATTTTCATCTTAACAAAAGTGTTCGCCTACGCATTTTTTTTTGTCAAAATGACCAAAAATTTTTTCGAAAATTTTATTTTCAAAAAATTTTTTTTCAGAAAATAGCCAAATTTTTATTTGAGTACGATCCTTGTCACAAGAAAACATTAAAAATGAGCTGATTTATGGCTCAAAAACGAAGATTAGTGCTGAAAGAGCGGTTTTGAAACTTACTTTCTGACCACTGGCCCAAAACAATTTTTTTTTTGCTTCGGATCGTTCTTTTTCGGTGGCGATTACCCCCCGATTAGCCCAAATTAAAATTGATTATCAACAGTTTTTATCTTGCTTCAAGTTACTGTTTGAACTGCCATTAAACAAAAATTACATCCAAATAATGCATTTCCGGTTCTGATGAGAAATTTTCTGAAAACTCACCAAAATTATTTTGGAATTAAAAATAAGGGGAACTATCGCGGGGTCTGTTCCGATATTCCGCACGGCCAAAATGACACTTCCCCAAAATTATTTTTGATCTCTGTGTTCGAAACACGCTCGTGCAGGGTGGGGGTTAAGGAGAGGTCGGTCAATTTGACAGATTTGCACTTTTTCAATTGTTCTTTCTCTTTGATGGTAAAACTTTTTCCACTTCAAAATTTTTACGAACCAAAAATTTGCCACTTTTGAGCTTAGCTTCGTATAATCTTTTTTTATTTTTTTTTTAGACTTCGACTATGCCTTTACTTTATAATCGTCTTTTTGAAAAAAACACCTCTCAATAAACGCGCGATATCGAAGGTGTCTAAATTAAGGTTGCGAATTTATTTTTTTTTATTTAATTAGAAGCCGTAAAAAACCGGTCTCGACCACGAGGTTAAAATTTTATTTTATTTGTTTTTATTACGATTTCTACGTCAAAATCAAAAAATTTTGAAAAAATACGGAAAATAACCGAAGTTAGCACATCAATGAAATATTATTTTCATGAGTTGAATGAATACATTTTAAACGGTGGTCGAGTCGGCTCACCAATTTTGCAAGAGTTTCCGGTTGAAATACAAAATTTTTAATCAGGATTACAGAGGATTCGTGTATTTCTCCCAAACCGTAGTTCTTGCAAAAATTATGATTCAGAGCATAAACAAGAGCGAAGAAACAAAAAAGTGGCATTATTTGAATAAAATAAAAGTGTGGCATTCTTAAGATTTTCAGCTTGGGTGAGTTCCACAAAAAAGTTTGAAACATCGAGAACAAGAAATGGAGGAAAATTTTTTAAATATTTTCCAAATATTTTTGACCAAAAATTCACCAAAACCATGTCATTTGATTTTTCAAAGAGCATAAAAGAATATTGTGGTCACCTACGCCAAAAAAGTTACAACCGGCTACTTAGCATTTTAAAGAGTGTTTTTCGTTGATTTTAAAGAAATAATTGAAAAAAATTTTGAACAAAAATAAGGCATTCTTTCATAATGTTCGCGAACTTCTTTCAAAAATTTCTCAAAATTTGACGAATTCGAAAAGATTAAATTTGAACTCAAAATTTTCTAAAAAAACAATTATACAAAAATTCTGTAGTTTACAAAAAGTTGCCTAGATTATTGAAACATTAGTTTGATTATTGAGGGAATATATAAAACCAGTAAAAGTTTTTCATCAAGAGCCCATATCCGCTATCTATTCAAATAGCACGACCTCCGTAAGTTTTTATCCGAAAAATTTTGAAGTTGGCAAAGAGTTTTCCCATTTCAAGAGAAAAACAAATTAAAAATCTGTCAAAAATGCACCGAAGTCAACTGCTCAAGGTTTTAGATTTTCCTGAAATAGCTAGAGCGAAATTCAAAATTGCCAAATCTGACATGACACCCCTTAAGCCTCAAGACCTCTTGAAAGTCTTCCAAGTCAGAAGTATAATCATCATACGCACTATTATGACCGATTAAAAAAAGGGTTTCAAAAAATTATTAAAGAGCGATGCATGTTTAAGGGGGGTTGCGATAAAAACCCTGCCCCAGAAAACTGGGGAGTTCATTATAACTTACGCAACAATAATAAGTCAGTTATATGTTTTATGCTTATTATAGTTTAGCTGAACCGATAAAATATGTTTCAGCTTCATAAAATTATTTTTATTCATTTTTAGGAAGATTTGAAGTTAGAGTTTTTATTTTTAAAATCGTAAAATTTGAAACAAATCAAAGAAATATTGAAAATTTTCCGATTTTTCGGCCCATAACTGTTATTTATATTCAACATTCTTTGCTGACAAAAAAACGGAAAAAATGGCTACTTTTAAACTTTTTTCAAACGCCTACATATTTTCTGACAGCCGTTTAGAATAAATCATTAAAATCTTTATTATTTCATCTTCTGGTCGAATTTTATGGAAATATTATGAAAATTTTTCCGCAACATCATGTTCCAAAATTTAATTTGTGGTTTTTCGAATTATAATATAAAAATCAGGCAGAATCACATATTAAATGTTTTGTATCTATTAAACCGTGTCAACTAATGAGGATGGTCGCCGCGATTTCATTTCTAAACTATCGATGAAAAACACCGTACACTCAATAAGTGCCATTTGGCACTTAAAAAAAATGCCCAAAAAATTTCAAATAAAAATTGTGGGTGTAAGGCGCCATTTCTTTAGATAGTAAGAACATTTAACCAACGCAATTGAAGTCAATTTTTATCTCAAAAAAAGTTTGTTTTTCTCTACTTTTTGCCATTTTTCATTGCGGAAAAAACTTTCATATCAAAGGAAATTTTTTAATTAGCAACATTATAAACAAGACTTTTTTAGCGCATTACACCCGACAATGTTTGAAATTTATTCAATATCGTCTCAAAAAAAAAAATTCTATGGTCGGGTTAAGTTGGAAATGGAGTTCCAATGAAAAGTGGTTTTAGTATTTTCACAGATAGTCAGTTGTTAAGAAATTAAAAATATAAACGTTTGCAAGAATGGACACTTTATTGAAGATTAAAAAAATAAAAAAATAAAATTTTCACATTTTTTCCTTTTCATTTATCGTCTGAAAAAATGTACCAATCTGCATGGACTTTGGCACCTCCTTCAAAGGGATGTGGGTGCGCTGATTTGAAGGCCTCTTCCACAGGTCATTTCCCGCCCAAACTTAGCAAAGGTGATATTTCCAAAAACATTGTACTAACAGAACCCAACCTTCGCGGCTAATTTAAACTTAACAGTAATCTTGAACAATCCCACCTACGCCGACACTACGCTTTTAAAAAGCCTCCTAAAAAAACACGCCAGTTAGTGCCTTACTCCTTCAATTTTTCATCATTTTTTATTATTTTTTTGTGTCAGGCTCCGGAGAAGCCTTACGAATTAATGCAAAGCGCTTGTTTTTTAAAATTTTTTGCTTCAGCGACAAAAAACGCGAAAAAACCCAAAAATTAAAATTTTGAAATGATCAGTTGGAGCTCAGGCAAAAGCTATCTCCTCCAACCAGTTTTGAGAGATAATAGTTCTCGACTCATACTGCATCTGAAAGCACAGACTTGTTTTAACAATTAACTAGAGAGTTTTTCCGAAATTTTTGCTTTGGCGTCTCTTGGGGCCATGCAACTTTTAATTTTGAGCCTTAATTTTCGACAAAATTTAGAAACCAGAAAAAATGCTTTTCAAAATAATTTTTTTTTCCGTAAATACAAACACTTTATTAGCGATTTTTGTGCAATTTTTAACTTCGGAGCGTCAAAAAGAAACCAAATGGGCGCCCTTTCAATTATAATATCATAAATAAATCAATAATTTTGTGTTTTCGTTTTTTTTTGCTGTTTTTGGCGCCGAAAGCAAAATTTTAAAACAAAAGCGATTTTGCATTATTTGTTAGGCTCTCCGGGGCCTCACGCAAAAAATATAAAAAATGATGAAAATTGAAGGAGTTAGCGTACGAACTGCGTTGTTCTTTTTAAGGAGCTTTTAAAAGCGTAGGTTGTCGCGCGTAGGTGGGATTGTATCAGATTACTATGAAGTTTAAAAATTACCGCCGACAGGGTTGGTTCTGCTTTAGTAACAAAATGGTTTTTGGAATATCACCATTGCTAGTTGGCGGGAAATGGGCCTCGGAAGAGGGCTTTCAAATTGTGCGACACCCACTCCCTTTAAGCGATATGCGATTGACATGATTTCTTGCTCTAGTTCTTTGGCCGTCAAATCGCGTTATTCTTGATGCTTACTGTGTGTTGAAATTAAGAAAGTTTAGATTTATGACGCGTTGAAGACTCTCTCTCTAGCTTGTACAAATACGATTTTTGAACAGTATTTTTCAACTTTCATAAGAATTTATCTATTTATATTTTTGTGCTTTCAACTACTTATTATGGGTGCTTGCGATTTTCACCTAATATCATTAACGTTGCCAAAATGCAAGGGGCTCCGTACCACTTTTTTTTGCACCTATCTAGCAGCTATTCTTTAACATTATCCCTACGCTGTAATGACACCTCTTTGAGCAAACAACTTTGAGGGGACGTTATATGAAATGAAACAATACTGATTAAATTCAAAATTTTTGCCAAATATTATGAAAAACAAATTGCAAAAATGACGTGAACTGCAAAACAGGTAATTCTTATGATCTATCGCCTTTCATCAAAATTTTGCTGAAATTTAAATATATGGTGAAGCGGTATGGCTCAGTTTGGTGGTGCGTGCGCCTGAACGTCGAAATTTTTTATTTTCAAAAAAACTTCAATTAGACAATTTTAATTTTTTGAAAAATATTTTTTTTGTGAAAAAGATTTTTTTTTTAATAATTTTTAAATTATTCTAAAGCTATGAAATAGTGTTTTTGTAACAATGACCTTGGGCAAATAAATTTTTTTGGTGCCTGAGTGATATTGTATTCTGTTGATATTTCTTGAAACAAATCATAAATTTCTTTCCCCAAAAGATATAATAAATAAAGACAATTCCAAATTTTCAAAGACAATGAATCACATGCCGGGCAGGAAATCACAACCCCGTTTGAAATAGTAAATTCTAACGGAGGACATTTTCGTTTCTTTGATAGCACAAGTTGCGTAGGTTTTGTAACATGGAGACACATAGTATGGCAGGCGTCTAGCATCGTTTTCAAACCATATTTTATTTCAGATGATTTCGTCCAAAACATATACAGCAAATTTTTGGAACTTCCAGCTTTTAGCGTTATATTTTCAGGAAGTGCAAGACCACTAAAAATAGAATAATTTGTTTTGCATTTTTAATATGAAAATATTTATGTGCTTAGGTAACTTTTTTATAGGTGCCCCCTCCCCTCTTGGAGCCAAAAACCGTAGTAGGTATCGAGAAACGGTTTTTTGCATCGATAGCCAGCCAAACTTTAACCAATGAAAAAAAACGATTTTTCAGGGTCTACCGGTTTCCGGTAGTCAGCTGAAAACACCGTAATTGGCGGTTTTAAGAGAACTAATCATAATTCAAACTTAAAAATATACTCTTATACAGGGTGTAAGGTTTTTTCCCTTCTTTTTTCCAAACTGGTTACACTTGATTTCCGCCGTTTTGATTGGTGGAATCTTGAGAAAACTCTTCTGACAACCAATCAAAACGGCGGAAATCAAGTGTAACCAGTTTGGAAAAAAGAAGGTAAAACCTTACACCCTGTATGTGACTTTTCAAGAGAATATTTTTGGCTTGTTTATTTTGACACCTGACACCACCTAGTGGTTATAGGAGCACTTTTGAATCTCGGCACTTGCGGACATTCATAGAGACCTGTACTTTATGCTGAAGCTGGTTACTTTTCGCGAGAAATTTTTGGCAATATTTGTTTTGACACTTGACACCACCCTGGTGGAGTAAAGAGCGTTTTTTGAATCTTGGGAGCTGGGACATCATAGGCACTTGAAATAATACTTATGGGAGTAATTTTTCAAGAGAAAATTTTGGGCAATATTTGTTTTTTGACACATGACACCACTTGATGGCGATTTTTCTGCATTGAAACACTTATTTTAAAAATGTACAGGTTTTTACTAGCTTTTCTGTAGGAGAAATTTTTTGAACATGAACTCGACTCAGCAAAACAATTGCGTGAATACTTTCAAGTATTTTCTAAGCGATGATTTCGCATTCTCAAAAAACTTAGATGCCGACACATGTTATTTGTGAGACGATTCAAATTGATTTTTATGGGAAAAAAAAATTCTGTCCCAGAAAAAGGTGGTTTATTGGTGCAAAGTCCCGTTAAAGGTTTTGGCAAAGGAAATGAAGGTCAGCCGTGACAAATTACGCTTTAAAGGCGGTTTTGACGTCAAAAAATTGTATAAGTATAATACAAATATTGCTTAAAAATTTTCTCGCGAAAAGTGACCAGCTTCAGCATAATTACAGGTCTCTATGATGTCCCAGTACCGAGATTCAAAAAGTGATCTGTACTCCAACCAGGTGGTGTCAGGGTCAAAACAAATATTGCCAAAAATTTTCTCTTGAAAAGTTACCAGCTTTAGTATAATTACAAGTCTCTATGATGTCCCAGTACCGAGATTCAAAAAGTGTTTCTTTTACTCCACCAGGTGGTGTCAGGTGTCAAAACAAATATTTCCAAAAATTTTTCTCGCGAAAAGTAACCGGCTTCAGTATAATTACAGGTCTCTATGATGTTCCCAGTGCGAGATTCAAAAAGTGCTCCTATTACCACTAGGTGGTGTAAGGTGTCAAAATAAACAATGCCGAAAATGTCCTCTTGAAAAGTCACCTATAAAAAGTATTTTTAAGTTTGAATTATGATTAGTTCTTTAAAACCGCCAATTACCGGTGTTTTCAGCTAACTACCGGTTAAACCGGTAGACCATGACAATCGAATTTTTTTTCATTGGTTTAAAGTTTGGCTGTGGCTATCGGATGCAAAAAAAAACGTTTCTCGATACCTACTACGGTTTTTTGCTCCAGAGGCGGGGGCTTCTAAAAAAAAGTTACCTTATAGACTTATAAGTTATTACAGCGGGGTGCGGCGTATAGTTAGAAAGTTCGTCGCCCAAAACCCCGGACTATTACGCGTAATTCTAACTATACGCGTACTTTCTAAACTATACGCGTTCTTCTGGGGAAAATGTGCTCTGATTGGTCAATTGCTACAATATCTAGAGTTAAAAAATTGCCGTTAAAATATGGTCAAAAGAAAGAATTTTTGGTGATTTAAGGGTAATTTTACATATATTCTAGACTAGAATTTTTAGTGTACGTATAAATTTGATTTCATCGAAGAAATGAAATAAAGTAAATTTAAAAAAAACATGAATTTCAAAGAAGATTTCAAAGAAAAAAATAGACCACTGCTGATTGGTCAATTTTAAACAGTATCTAGAGTTTATTTCATGTAATTTAAGGGGTGGTCAGAGTAAGAAATTTTTTGGTGATTTTAAAATTAATTTTTCGTTTCAAATCTTCTAAGATTGTACACATGATATCGATCATTATGCCTGGCGTCACTTTAAAAACTTATTTGCCTGTTAAAAGAATAGGGAATAAGTTTTTAAAGTTACCCAGGCATAATGATCGATATGTATTGACTTGAAAACATTGTTTTAAACTTGTTGAAATACCGACACTTCATTGCGTCAATCTTAACATGTTTTTAAAAAAAAATGTATTTTTCATTGTCGCCCCACAGGAGAATCTTGGTCTGAAAATATTGGTTTAAAACGCCTATCTTTTGCCTAGAAAACGTTTTGAAAAAAACCATATCTTTTTCCCTATAACTTATACGCCGCACGCCAGGAACGAATAAATTTATTTTTGAAAAGCGTAGGTTTTTTGCGGAGGCTTACGTAGGTTTTATCTCGGGTTCCAACTATACGCGTATAACTATACGCCGCACCCCCTGTAGTTCCATTTCTGAAAATTTCAATACCTGCTAAATTATTATGGTTTTTGAAAATAAAAACAATCTTTGAAAAAATACTCGTTTTGTCCTTGTAGACGGACGTGTTTTTTCAAAATTACGAAGGTTTTGGTAAAATTTCGGCCGTTGGTTATAATAACCTTAATAGATTAACAGTACTAGATACTTATTTACCTTATCGGGATGAGAGGTAAATTATGTTTCGAACAAGTTGATTTTACAATAGGTTTTACAATTTTTTTACACTGCAAACATTCCACTTTTTCGACGGTCGAAAACCCATATTCTGGAGCTTTTTCAAGAATAACTTTCGATGAAGAACATTTCGAGCAGAAATATTTATATCGAAATTCTACGAATCCATAATTATCGTTCATGAACGAATTTTTTTCGTTAAAACAAGCTTTACAAAAGCCATAAAAAGCTTTCGGTCTTGATGAAATAACTTTTTCCTGGTTTTCAATTTCGGGAATCTATTGGGTGCAATTTTATTGGCTCAAATCATACTGAATTATAATAATTTTTTATAAAAATTTGAATTTAAAATCCATTTTTAATCACAAAAACAAACAAATCTTTGTTGTAATTTAAGGGGATGGTGGTTCCTAAGGTGGTTTATTTTTTAGGAGCTATTTTAGGATGACAAAAAGAGAGAGAATGCCAAACTCGGTCTGTAGATAGTTCGGACACCAGGAGTTCGAATCTGATATCAGATAACATCATATGGCGTCATTATGAGTCATTTTGGGGTCACTTTAATGATGTCATAGAAAATTTTACAACTTGAACAAACACGGTAACTTAATAAAAACGCGAAATAAGGGCAAATTTGACAACGGAGAGTTCGAATCTGATACTAGAATTACTAATGAACAGTAAGCGTCAATTTGGGTCAAATAGGAAATTCGTATAAAAAGATAGAGAAGACCGTACAAAAATAAATTGGTTGGGGTAGTCATTATGACGTCATAGATGTAAATCTAATATCAGATTCGAACTCCTTGTGCCCGTTTAGTCTACAGACCGGATTTTGTCCTGATTAAAACAAACTTTGGGAAAACGGACCTACCGGAAACCGCCCTATATGTCAACCAGTCTGAAATTCAAAAAAACAAAATCTATAGCACACGCGGAATTAAATTCTATATCTGCCAATATATGGGTTTCATGGGGTTTCAAAA
>SCLH01000796.1:66696-85432 GCA_004367855.1 Oikopleura vanhoeffeni
CGCCATTACCGGTCAACTGGTCTGAAATTCAAAAAACTAAATCTATTAGCACACGCGGAATTAAATTCTCTATCTGCTAATGTATGGTTTCATGGGGTTTCTAAAATCGAGAAAATCGTCATCCTCAAATAGCTCCTAAAAAATAAACAACCTAAATGTGTAGACAATCGTGATATAAGAATTACCAAAAATAAAAATTTAACTTTTCGGCTGATTTTAAAAAGAAAAAAATTGGGCCCATCAAGATTCGAACCTACCAAAAACTTACATTCCGGTTTATATCCGGTGAACCGGATGTCAAATCGACTTAACAAAATTTCGCTATTAAGCGTTTTTAGTTGGCAGTTGAATTCAAAAGCCCGTTTTCCCGTAATCGTCATGAGAAGGGTGGCCCCCTTTAAAAAAAAGTACCTTAGGTAGTTTTTTTGCATTCAACTGTCAACTAAAAAAGCTCAATAGAGATTTTTATTAAGTTGGATTTGACATCCGGTTTACCGGATATAAACGGAAAGTATTTTTTGTGTAGGTTCGAATCTCGGTGGGGCCAATTATTTTTTTCTTAAAATCAGCCAGGAAGTTGAATTTTTATGTTTTTCGTTCTTACATACGATTATCTACACATTAACTGCTTGAATATATTTTTGATGAATTCCTGAAGAAAAGACGAGTTTTCGATATTTTTCTTCAAAATTAATACTAAAAATGGTTATATAATATATCTCCGGTTACTGGTGAACCGGTAGTCCGATAAAAAATTTCTCATTTGAGCTATTTTTAGTTGGCAGTTGAATTCGATTGCATTTACGGTTTTCCCGTAATCGTCATGAGAAGGGTGGCTGCCATTAAAAAAAACTACCTTAGACAAACACAACAGTAATGAAAAATTAAAACTTTATTAAACCAGGACGAAAAATAACTGCCAGGCAGTTACTGCCTTATATAAACATTATATCAACTTCATATAACTTTATAATTGTAGAACAAACTTACAATTGCAATCCATGCTGACCAAAAACTGGAATCAGCGAATTTTTTTCCATTTTTTTGTTTCATTTGAGCATCTTGAAGGGCGCTGATTGGATCCATACTTTCCAAATTTGAAGAAATATTTGAAACTAACTCTCGGATTGCAGTCTTGGGTAGTTTCCAAAGAGGATGAATAACGGATTTAACCCCTGCTAGCACCAGAGCTTTAGCCATGTCTGTAGAGTTTTCCGAGTCTAGAATTACCAGCGAAATATGTGACAGATCAGTATCTTTGAACATTCCAGAAATTTCAATTTTTGAATCCGCCAATTGTAGCTCAGTAGCAGTCGGAATATCAAGCGAAAGTTGGATACAATTTTCTTGGGACAAAGTTAAATTCAACTCTTTAAAACTTGAAACTGTGATTCTTTGCACATTTTGCTGTAAAGTATTCAAGTCCTCTTTTGTTTCGAGCGATTGTACGTTTACAAGCTTAGATTCAGTATTAATTTTACTTGGCTCGATTAACCCGCACGCGTCTGGAATAATCGAAAGGCGATATTGCTGAAAGAGAGGAGTCGCATTCATTGAGGCGCTCAAGGCGGCCCAGGGAATCGTGTTTAATCTTTGGTCGTGACAGTAAATTTGAAGAGCTTGTTCTTTGCGTAATTCAGAATCGAATGGAGAAATCAGGGCATCGTAAAGAAATGAAGAGGCCTCAAAAAGATCCATGCGTTCTTCAGAGGTATCACAAGAAGATTCGGAGGTATCCAGCCGAGGAGATAACTCGTGTAGCATGATATTTTTGAGTTTTATTAGCTGTTCAGAAGCACCTTAAATTTTTGTTTATAAATTTTCTTGAGGATTATTAAGGTGGCCAAATTTGTAATATGACACCAGTTGTGTTAAATTTTAAAAAATGACCTTGTTGAACTTTTTAAAATTGCATGTTTCACAGTTGACATTAAATTAAAAAAATCCTACAGAAGTTTCTGCTTGTTCTGTGCTTATTTTTTCCAGAAATTTTGGCGGATTACAAAATTTAACCTACATGTACGTAGAGATAAATTTTCCGACTACTGATGTTAAAAACGGTGGTTTATTGCATTTTCTAAAAGAAATACAGCACTTAATACAAATAGGTTTCCTACAAAAGTTTTGTTTACTAATTATAGAAGTTGTGTGAATATTTTGTTTTATTTAAAAACAAAAACCTAGGCGCTAATTTGCTTACTTTCGCGAGCATATATAAAACATCAAAATGATAAGGTTTGTTCATGAAATTTTCATAAAAAATATGATTTATCTGACTTTTCGAAAATTACCTGATTGGCCACAAAATGCTGCAACTTGGTTGTATTCGTTGACAAGCCAGCAATGTAAATCAAGGCGGCACAAAGAAAAATGAAGTCCAGGTTTGATTTCTACGACTCTTTCCAGTAATGCTTCGTTGAGTTTTCCAAGTCGAACCAGCAATAATTCTCGTAAACTTGAGCCAATTTCACCTACAAATTAATGTTATGGAAATAATATGTATCAAAAAATAGGAATAACCATTTTTGGTCGTCATTTTTTTAATTGCCTATATTTTGCTGTGAAACAAGCAAGTACAAGTAAAATATAATTTCCGATATGTTTCATTTTTCGATCAATTTTTTGTATTTTTGAATTGAAACCAGTTGATTTTAGTTTATGTAATAATTAATCTAAAATTTGTATTTTTGCGACATAAAATTTTCTATTGCACAATTTTTTCTTCAAATTGGTAGACTTTCCGAGCATACGGATTTATAAATTTATACGGTTCCCTAAAAGTAAACAGAAAATTGTCTTAAAACATGACCGGGTATGACCCTACTCATGGGCGTTGATGTGATTCAAATCGTTTTACCGATTAAGCCAATCAGGGCCAATGTAATGTTCTTTTTATTTTCGTTAGACATTTAGGGGAGTGTATCTAAAATTAATACTCTAAAAAAATATGATGAAATGAAGGAGAATTTCATTTTTGATCGGAAAATTACGGCGATTAGATTTTGTAAACTTACCGGCTTGTTTTGCTTCGTCGAGTGCTTCCTCGATATTTCCTATAGCAGCAAGTGACTCAGCCAGGGATAAATGAAGTTGCTCAGCACTGTTGGAATCAGTAGAATGAGCACTTGAGATGTTTGTTCTAAATGTATTATAATAAAATCGAGATAAACCAGGTTCAAGGAGATTTCACACGCGAAAATGGTAAAAGTGCTTGAAGTTCTGAACTTCGTGGTATTTTTTTAGTTTAAAATTGGTTACTTCCAGACAATCAGCCATTTTGCTCTAAAAAATCGAACAATAGCGCAAGAGAGCCAAAAATGCAAGCCAAATGTTCTTACTCCAAAACACAACTGCGAAGTTGGGGGTTCAAAAAATTACTGGATTCCGAATAAAAATTACCTGTTCAAAGACTGCGTCGAATTAGCCGAATCTTCTTTAATACCTTTCACTACATCCCTCAACGCTTTTACTGCTTCATCATGTTTATTAATTTTTTGAAGACATTTAGCTAGTTTACTCGCTGTCGATTCCTTGATCAAATTATCAGTACATCTGTCTAAAATGCTCTTATAAAGGTCAATTGCAACCGTATAATTTTCTGCCTCTTCTTCAATTTGAGCCAAAATATTCAATGATTGATCATCATGGTGATGTTTCAAGAGGGTTCTTGCCTTTTCATAATTTTTGAGTTGAAATGCAATATTCGCCAGCTCGATTTCAAGGGCGGCGATTGGCAACGTTTTTGTTAAATCAAGTCTAATGGCCTTTTCGATGCACCTTTCGGCAGCTTGGAAATGGTTCAGCCTCAAATGTAACCGGCCTAAATTTCGGTATGCTTCTTTTTCAGATGTAACATCCGATTCTTTGATTGCTGCAAAGAGCAACGATTCATTGGATCGGATTGCACCTCGAAAGTCAAGCTTGATTTCTTCCTGCAAACGAGCTAGCCGATTAAAAATACGAATTTGAAGTTTATATTCTCGATCGCATTTGTCGACAAGCTCATGAAGTACCTCGATAGCCTGTGCCGATTTTCCGATCCCTTCTAAGCAATCTACCATGCCGAGCAAACAATCCGCCCAGGCAATTGGCAAAGAAGAGTGGGACAAGAGTTGGCGTTGACTTGTAAATGAATTGAGAGCAAATTGCCATTCTTTTATTGATTGATAACTCCTACCCTCTTCGCCTAGACAGTGAAATTCAACATCTTGATTGCTCAATTTTCTGGCTAGAGCGACTCCTATCCGAGCCAGGTCAATCGTTTTTCGATGGTTTCCAAGGGCCCTATCAAATAAAAATAAATTTGACGAATTTGTAGAAATATTTTCAAGGATCAAATTTTATAATTTGATACCAATGGGTAAAATTATAAATAAGTTCATATTTTATTTCAACCAATAACTTTATTCTGTTTCCGAAAAGTTGAAAATTGTCTCTGTTAAAATGGAAACTCCAATAAGCGTGATATGTTTTGATCTCCTTATTCATCTACGTTAAAACCTGGGAAATACAAAAATATTAGTACAAAAAAACTTTGAGGCGACGTCATATCCATTATTATCCCCGGGTAACACTAAAAACTAATTTGCCTGTTAAAAGAATTGGGAATAAGTTTTTAGTGTTACCCGGGGATAATAATGGATATAATTACGCACCAATATTAATCCAAATTTGTTTTTTAGTTTTAAGATTTTTCCTCTGCGACATTTCAAAATCGAAATAATAACGAAGGGGTTATTTTTAGTATAATACTTCCAATTATTTTGTAATAAGACCCCAATGGGATCAAATTATAAAGTAGATCATACTTTATTTCAAATAATCAACAATCAGATTCCGTTCGCAAAAAATAAGAATTTTTTTTGCTCATTAAACTACCCACCAACACAATAAAAAGTAGCTTGTTAAAAATCAAACAAAATAATTTTGACGAAGCATGACAAAGTATTTTTATCATGGACATATTTAAATTTGAAAATTGCATAAAAAAATCAAGACAATTGTTTATTTTCTATTTAAAAGTTAGAAATATTTTTTTATTTAAATATCTACCTATAACAGGTCGTGAGGGTCGCACAAGATTGTAAAATCATAGAATTCCGTTGCGCTTCTGAAAAAGAAACGTGTTCAGTTTTTGATTCAATAAGCGTCCTTGCTTTTTCCACATTTTCTATCGATTCTTTATAATCTTTCAACTCTAAAAGAACTTGACCCAGCGTGAGCAAAGCATGTACAACAGTGTCATTATCTTTGGTCCGCGTGCCCACCGACACTGCTTTTTCCAACGAAGATTTTCTTTCAGGTTTTGTTTTCAACTTTGATGCAAAAAAGATAAAGGACTGGCCCTTTGCCCCAAACTTCTCAAGGGTCTGAAGGGCCATTTCAGTGTTTGTCAACTGGGCGAGAATCAGGGCGGCTTGCGATTGTTGCTCTGGTAAGGACCTAGATGCGCGGATTTGGTCTCGTAGACATGAGATGGATTCCGAAAGTCGACCAGAATCTCTGGCGGCCACGGCTAAATTTCCAAGGGCACGAACTTCGCCTTCGATATCGTGGTTTTGGCGACAAAGTTCTAGTTCTTCGCGCATGTTTCGACTTGCTGATTCGCGTTCGCCGACGGCCCAGTATGCTGAACCTAAATTAAGAAAATTTATTGCCAGAATTTCATATTTATTTTGGAAATTGACGTCATAAAATTTGATGAAGAAATTTCTACAATTATAACGTCAAAAAAAATTACCAACCTAAAATATACTCGTATATTCGGAATCAGTATAAAAACTGAACTAAAAAAGTCACCAAAATGGTTGATTTTGATTGGTTTAAATTTCGACTAATGAGAATTTCAATGCTGAACCACTTTTATTATTTTTATTCCAAAAAATCATAATTTTTATTTGATAAAAAATGTATACAGTTACCAACCTAAACATGCCAAGACAGATCCTCTAAGCTTTGCTGAATTGATATCGATTTCTAACGCGGATTCAAGCACATCTATCGCAGCTTGATGATGATTGACACGATGTAAATCTTGACCAATAATAGAACAAACAACAAAGGCATTTCCGGAAAGATTCGATTCTTCCAGGCGAGATAAATTTTCAGCAAATTCAGCTTTCAAGGGAGATTTTAGGGCAACTTCCACTATTGTTTTCAACAACTGCTGATCAGTAGGAACGGCGCTCAACCCCTCGGCAAGAGCAGCTAAACTCTCATCAAATTTCCCGAGTCCAAACAGGGCCATTCCTTCTGCGACATAGGCCTATAATCAAGTTTAATTAAGAGGGTAGTGAGTGTAATTAACAAGGATGAAAATGCGAATTTAAAGGTCGGCAAAACTTTTTTTGTTCAAACATTCCTGGAACTATTTCTAAATTGTAGCTAGTTAAAAATATTACTTTCAGTACAACATTTTTTGGGAAAAATTGTTAGCCATTAAAAATGAACATCTCTCTCTTGAAATTATCTGAAACTTTGCTCGATTTTTTGGAAACAATAAAAATTGGGTTAAACAAAAATCGTTTTTTCTGGGCATATTTCGGCAGAAAAAAACAAAAAAGTGCTCCGCAAATAATTGAAATCGGACGTGGTGGAATTTTTCCTTGCCTAAAGGATTAGTTAAAAATAAAGGCTGCGCTTTTCGAAAGCAACATAATTATTTTTATGGATCAAATTATCTGATGTGACGCCATTTTTGTAAAAAGGCTAGGCCAGGACAGCTAAACTCTTATCAAATTTCACTTCTCAAAACAGGGCATCCCTTCGGCGATTTAGCCACATAATTGCGATTTATTAAGGGGGTAGTGCGTGTAATTAACGGAGCATTAACAAAGCTGAAAGATGCGTATCAGCACTATCGTTTTGGCACTTTCAAAACAACGGTACAATCTGGGCCACGCTCGAAAGAATTGATAAAAATTGGATGACACTAAGCCACGGTTTTTAATGGAAAGGTATTAAGTTTATAAGTGGCTTATCATCGAGTAGAGTTAGAGAGGAAATTAAAAACAAATTACTCGGTGTTTCTAAAATGAATATCTTTTTGGTGAATCAAGTTATCTTTAAATAAGGGGGTGAATGATATCTTTTCGATCAAAAAGATTAAAATTATTCATATCGGCTAAAAAAACAATGTTCGTCCGAAAGTGCAAAGGGTTCACATGGGAACTTTTATATGTGTAATTTTGAATTTTCTGATTAAACTCAATAATTATTATTATATCGATAACGGGGCCCCCTCGCACATATTAGCCAAAATTTTTATATGATTCGGCTTTTGAAAACGACTCATCCGATTGAGTTCTTAGATAGGCTTCAAACTGAGCACAAACATTTAGAAAAAATGAATTAAAAAAAGTGGTCCGAATCAGAAGCATTGTTTCCAATTTTTTTAACAAAAAACTGATAATAAACAATTTCAGTAAACTTAAAAAAGGTCCGATTCGGACCAATTTTATTTTTATTATTAACTAAATATTTGTGCTCAGTTTGAGCTATCTAAGAACTAAATCGGATGAGTCTTTTTGAAAAGCCGAATTATATAAAAATGTTGGCTAAAAAGTGGCTAATATGTGCGAGGAGGCCCCGTAATCGATATAATTTGGTCATATTAGACATAAAAAACATTTTGATTAATTTAAAAACTTTTTTTATCACATTCAAAAATTTACAAAAATCTAGTTTACTACTTGAGAAGTTTTTATAAAATAATCAATAAGATTGTAATTTATCTACAAATTGGGCCACAATAAACATTCAAATGTGTGATAATTTGTGCATATTTTGACCACCTTTCGCCTCCAATAAACCGAAGAATTTATGTCTATCCTAACGGTTGACTTATTTTCTAAAGAATAAATCTAGTTCTGAGAAGCTTTGCCGGTTTAATAATCAATTTCAAAGTGGGACAAATTTTCTCTTGGGTTTATTATATTAATCGATCGAAATTTTGTTGGCTCTGGGCTGATACTAATTGAGCGTAAACAACTGAGAACCAACCTAAGTTTGAGCGCCAAACACGGTTAATGAGTGACTTGAGTAATATCCGTTTTGACGGTTTAATTAATTATTAACTCTCACTCGGTCTCAAGAACATATACTAGTATGTGCTAAATGCACTGCCCTGATGGATTTATAAGAAAAAATTCTGTCAGTTTGAAAGAAATCATTTCTGATCGGTCAGGCCAAATATATATTCAAATTCTGAAATATTTTTTTTCAATAATTCAAAATAAATAACTATTTGGTCATATTAAGTGTAGTTTTTAGGAAATCAACCCAAAAAGTTCAGGTTTCACTTTTTTAGCAACCACCACTCCCTTAAATGTAATTTGTATTTAATAGATAAAATTTAGTATCAATAACGTAAATATTTTCGAAGGGTCCCAACGACCATGTTATATTTGAAGTTTCCTTGGAATTCGGTCACGTGGAAAATGATGCCTATTTTTTCCAACACATCCTATTAAATTCAGGCATTACAGGAGGAGGCCCAATATCGCCGAAAATTTTTTGGTAAAAAAAATTCGTCTATATTAGGCATTTTCGGCGATATTGGCACTTTCGACGATATGGGGACAAAAATAAAATGTTTCGTTCAAAAATTGAAAACATGTAGACGTTCTAAATGACGTCATAATTTGAAAAGAGTTTCAATTTTGTTAGGAGTTTAACATGTGTTTCAAATGAAGAAAATCACCAAAATGCGTAGAATTAAGTACTCGACCCAACAAAAATAAACAAACATTCAAAAAAAGTGGATCTAGGAAATTCAACCTTTAAAAAATTACATCATTCATGACGCAGCGAAATGAATTTGTAATAAAAACCTCAACCGCCCATGCAATTCGGCGATATCGGCACATTCAGCGATAAAGGCACTGGAAGTATTTAAGCTGAAAATCGTAAAATTGCGTAGGTTTTTTCGGCGATATGGCGAATAATCATATGTATTAAATTTTAAAAATCGACCTGCATTTCAATTTAGATGTCTGACACTTAAATTAATAATTCAAAAATTATTTTCTACTGAATTATCTTTGATTTTAAACTTAAGTATTTTACAAATTGATTGCTATACAATATTCAAAGACAATTGAAACACGGTAAGTTTACCATCGATATTCAATAAGTTGGTTAATTAAATAAAAACACGCCGGCTTCGATTCATAAATAAGAAAAACCTTATTTTGATATTTGTCATTCAACAATATTATTAATTGTAATTAAAATCTTTGAATAAAGTTTTAAAAATATCGAAAAAAAGGTATAATATTTGCTTTAGCAAAAATATTTCATCGGGAATCTTTGCCGGGAATCAGTGGTTACCGCAGTTTACCCTAAAAACATCCGGATTTGAGATGAAATGATTTAAAAATATTTTTGAAAGTAATTTTAGTCTATCAAGATAAAACTCTTCCGGAAGTCGGTTATAAGGAGTGTTACTTGGCACAAAATAGTCACCTATAGTAAACAATCTTCAAAATTATAATTGTCGGTGGGATCATAAGTCCTTATATAGACCTGCCTTTCAAATTCGCCGCGTAGGAGATAAATGATTGAACGCACCAATAAACCAACTGTTTCCTTTAAGAGGTGCGCAATATAACACGCATAATGCGCGGGGGAGTTAAAAAGTATGCAAAATATCAAATAAAGCACCTGCACTATCCAGATGGGGTTTTGAAAGCATCAAAATTGACAGCTCACTGAATATTCGTGTAATTTTAGGAGATTACAGCCTTTTCCAATTAAAAAAAAATGACCGCAGGGACATTAACAAATGTACGAAATTTTGGGCCTGGTTAATGAGTACATTGATCGTTACAATAAAACAGTCGGAAATTAACGTTAAAATCTCAAAAATTAAGACGCAAGTCAGAATAAGTTAAGACAATGTAATCGCGTTAACAATACGATACGCTTAAATGGCTACGAGTGCAAACGTTCAAAGTATATTTTACTTATACAAATACAGCTAAAGACTTATTTTCGTAGCCTAGGGAGATTTTTTAACCCATTCAAGATTGTTTTCAAGTAATAATAATTGATTATTTCAAAATTAAAGAGACTATTTTAAAGACAGTTAATGCGCCCTAACTGGTACAACAGATTGAAGAAAATTTTGAATTATGGGTTTGACCAACTCAAAAATGTCCTTCAAAGTTTTTAAGACTGAGCGCGAATTTAAATTTTTGCAGTAAGAGTTAGCATAGACTGTAACCTATTTAGGATACAAAATTCTTAATTATAACGTTTTGTATTGAAAGTAGCCTTTTTATTTCGAGAAAAATCTATTATTATTTGTTAAAATTTAAGCGATTTTTGAAAATTAATAATTAGTTTTTTAGAGAATATCAAAAAAGGTACAAAATATTCTCAAAAATTGCGTTTTAAGGGGGTAGTGTCCGCAAAAAAAGTAAGGCTGAAAATCTGATATACTAAATAACCAGCCCCCAAAAAACGATTGGTGATAGTCTCGTAGCTTTTCTATGCTCGGTTCTCTCACTAGAGGACGGCAAAGTCTAAAACAGAGCTCCGCGGAGGTACCATTTTCTCCTTAATTAAATATCCGATCAACTTCATTTTTGAGTCAAATTACGCGGATTATCAACGCGCAAAAATAGTTCTGTGGTTTTTTTCTGACAAAATTACAGTAGATAACCATTAAAATGGCGACCAAAAAACCATATTTTGAAGGTTATATTTTTATTTTGTAAGAGAAAACCAACGTACTATTTTTGCGCGTTAATAATCCGCGTAATTTGACACATAAATGAAGTTGATCGGATATTTAATTAAGGATAAAATGGTACCTCCGCGGAGCTCCATTTTCGACTTTGCCGTCCTCTAGTGGGAGAACCGAGCATAGAAAAGCTACGAGACTATCACCAATCGTTTTTTTGGGGCTGGTTATAGCTATATCAGATTTTCAGCCTTACTTTTTTTGCGGACACTACCCCCTTAAATCAAAATTAGAGTTTTCATATTTTGATATTTGCGTATAATAAAGGGACATTTATAATGCAATAATGTTGAGCCGAGTTCATCGCATTTGTAACATGTCAAAAATGACAGTTTTTATATTGTTCATTTTTATTGTTGCGAACGTTTTCGTATATCATTATCAAGCAAAATTTAAACATATAAAGTTTTTTTTAGAAACACCAACAGAGGTCCAGAAAACAGCGATGTCTAGAAATTGCAAAACTTTTCAGTTTGGGTGTAAAATAAAGAAAAAATTTAAAGCCCGACTTTCAAAACTTTTTTATATTGATTTATTAATTCATGAGAATAAATCCTTCAATAATTTTTTTTAAATAATGCCAACTCAAAGCTCAAAATATAAAACAAAGAAATAAAATCCGCGACGACAAATTGAAAGGGAAGCAGAAGCATTTGTAAATATTTGTAGGTTTTTTTTGTGCTGAATACGTACTTTTTAAGTGGCCCCCTTTAGCCCTACTTCTGAATACAAAATTTATACTTGACACTTATACACACAAAGTCACGCTAACCACCATAATGCAATTAGGTCAGAAAAATTCTAAATCCGATTTTGGCTCGCCGTGGGTGAGGGAGTTAAACATTTTTTAGAAGGGTTGAATATAACGGTCTGAAACTTCTAACAAAGAGGCCTAGCGCGGGCGATAGATTATAATTTTCGAAAACCGCGCGAAACTTTAAAGTGAAACTGCCGCCCGGCCCAACTTTAACTCGCAAGCGCACCAAGGGTCCCCGCATTTGATGTACCGATTCTCGTTGACAAGTGATTACCTCATCTCCGTTGAATCGTTGACATAACCCCGGAATGTCAACGACGGGTTCACCCTTATAATTATGCAACAATTTGATTTGAAAACCAGTCGGAAATTTTGTGCCCGACAAAGTTATTGTTTTAAAACAAAAATTAAAGTTTTGACTCCAGATTTTTCAAGAAGATTCTGCTTAAAAATATGAATTGCATTTATTTGTCGCTTAAAAAATTGAACGGAAAAAAGAATGTCAGTTTTTAAACTACTGTATGATTTAAACCTGTGCTTACCTGCGCGCATTTTGGATCTTGGTCACGGGCCCTGGCCGCAAGTTGAAACGCTTCTCGATAGTGCTGCGACCGTACTAAAAATCGAGCTTGACGAGCTAAAGACACTCCAGATTCCTCCATTTCTTTAGTCTGAACTTTCAATTTTAATTTTCATTAAAAAATTGATAAGCTGAAAAATTTTTAATCGAAATTTGACTATTGTTTGATCAGTGCGCCTCATAGTTACTAGGAACGTGAACTAACCATTGTTTATCACAATTTTAGTACAAATTCAAACAAAAAAAATAGCTTTGATGTTTGGTTCTCATGAAAAATTTTTCAACTACGAAATTTTACAATAGCACTTGCCAATATAAATATTATTTTCGTTCCAGAAAATAATAATTTAGAACAAAAATTAAAGCTACAAAATTTTTATTTTCGATAATTTGAGTTTTTAAATTCAACCATAAAATTCTGATTTTAGTTTAATTCATTCATTTTAAAGCTCAAATTTCTCCATGTCCGAACCCTAACTGTATAGAATCTTATTAAAAGGCCTTTCTATATTTTATTTTCACGAAATAAGTTGAAATTAATTTTTGATGGACATTTCTCTTTTGTTGTCAGTAGTTTTACCTTGAAAACACGATTTTCAGCTTGGAAACTTACCGATTTTTTTCATTTTATTTCTTCGTTTTATTCTCTATTATTCTCTGAACATTTTTCGAATTTTTTCTGGTCTAAAAAGTATATTTTTGTTATAAAAACAAGAGGACAATTGTGAATGGCGCGAACGAGAAATTCACAAACTGAATTGAGGCGCCCTCGAGCGAACAGCTACGAAGGGGAGCGAGACGAGTCAAAAGGATCTAATAATCTAAGCTCACGATAGCTCAATAGATACCAAAACTTAATTTATTCTTGGCAAATATAGACGATAAGTCTCGATCAAAAGACGTTTTTTGCAAAGACAAAATGCAAATATTATCTAAAAATCTTAATTTTACTAAAGTCATCATTTTCTTGCTCTGGTTACGTATTTTTTGTGCATTAGTTAATACTGCTTGTCAGAAAATATTAATTGACAAAATCCATTGACAAACATGGCCGAGAATAGAAAAAACAAATTATTCAACGATTTTCCGCTAAAATTTAGTTGAATCATGCGTTTATATAAATTATTACCTATTTTCGGCACATAAATCGAATGAAATACGCGTTTTGAAATATTTTTTTTCTGATAAGGCTGAAAGTTTTTCAAATTTCATTATACCGTGGTGAACTTCAAGATGACTTCAAGACCGAAAAATGTAACAAATTTGCCTTTTGTTCGATAAAATTAGGGCACCTCTTAATTGAAAATTGTCCAAATACACCTACATGTACGCTTACTCGTCACGTAACAAAATTGAACACCTCCAACCTACTTATTTTTTGCGCATCTCCTGAAATGCCACCACATTTTTACGGTATATCCCTTTATCACCTTTTGCATGATCTAAGAGATGTGGGTTGAGGGAGCCAATCCTAACACTCTAAGACCTTCTAAGCCAGTGCGCTAGTAGCACTCCTGAGGCCGTTTTTTTTCGATTAATTATAACTTTTTACAAAAAGATTTGAGTGTACAAACTATTTTAGAGATTGCAGTCCCAAACTAGTTACCCCGCTTTCTTGACCGATGCTTCTCAGTAATGACGTGGTGTTCATAGAAAACATTTTATGGTTTCTCTCTTTTTTCAGCTGCAACTCTCAGATCATGCAGTGATAGGGATTATTATACTAAATAAATTATCGATTTGTAAACTGGTGAACTTTCAGTTTTAAATATAGTAATTAAATTAAGATACAACATAATGAAAATATACAACTAGACAAATGTTTCGCCATCATACAAATTTGAATTATTTTTTTTACTAATAACGGCCATAAAATCGAAATAAAATGATCGACATGCCATAAAAGATGTCTGAAATACAATTATGGCCAAAAATGGAAGCTGGAACTTTCAAGTGAACATTTGGATGTCAAAAATGAATAAACTTAATTAAAATTACTAATTTCACATTTTATACCATATTATATTATATACCATATTATAGGTAAGTTTTATAAAAATTTATATACATAAAAGTTTTGTATAAAAATTGCCAATTAATAAGTTTGCTATGAAATCAGTGATTAAAAAAATGTTTTTAGCTTTATAATAAAAGACTCACTTCAAATGAGGAACAATACGTTGAAAGAATGCAAAAATGCATTTTTTATAAGCCACAAATAATGTGTAAGAATCAAAAGACACCGATAAAATTATTTTCACAAAATAATTGACCTCAACAATAGGACACTTTAAATTTAAATGGTAAAATTAACCCAAATACCTATGATTGATAAATTATGTAAATTCAAAGGAATCACAAAAACCATCGTTTTCTTCAATCAAGCAAAATAAATACTAAATTACAGTACTCATTTTCTGCAAAAAGTTAAATCGATCAAAATAACTACTTAGTAACAGTTATCATTTTATGCGAAACAAATACTTAATTTCCCTTGATTATGAGAGAAATTTTTAGAAAAGATATTTTTTCATTTATGCATTAGCGAAAAATGATCACGTGATCTAATATTTGCGAAAAATAAATAAAAAGATCTTCTTAACCCACATACTCAGAAGTTATGAAAAGTGACGAACTCAGCGGTGGCCAAATCTGGCCACCTGACTTTAAAAAATCATATTTTCATCCAAGTTAACGCTAGCGAAAATATAAACTATTAATTCAATAGCTTCCAACAAATTATTGTTGATAAGAAAAAAAAATTTTTTTTTTTTAAATTTATTTTTCGGTTTTTTACGCATTTTTCTTTGAGACATATCGTAAATATAAAATATTTGACTTTAAACCTTCAATTGAAGAAAAACGGCAAGGATCAGTTTGTATATAAATATAAAATAACCGCCCGATAATTTCGCATTGTAACAGACCTTTCGCGATATTTTTGGCTTCTAATAACAACGTATAAGTCTTTATCAAGTTTGTGCGACAAAAAATAACAAAGAAATTTAGTGAGCCGCATTTTTTGTGTCATTTTACCAGGTTCAAAGATAACCGTATCATTTTCAATATATTGGTTTAGGGACACATGAGTTTTGTTTTGCACAAAAATAACTTATAATATATATATTGCAAGAAATTACCTTTTTCGAGAGCAGCCAAAAATTTGATGTGTGTAAATCAAAAAAAAGAAAAATTTGATTTATGAAATTTTATTTTTGACACATAAAAATAATCCTAAAATCACGGTGGCAAGTTCATAAAATCCTTTTTTTTTACAAGTTCAATCTCATTTGAATTTTTTTAGGGCCCCGATTCCGGGTCGACAACATGGCTTTAATCTCAAGAACTACAAAGATAGAGAAAAAGATAAATAAGCCAAAGAATGAGAATTTCAAAAACACCGATCATTTGAAATAAAAATGTTTTCGGAAAAAGTAAACTTATTAAAAATAGAGATCGCAAGTCACTTTGGCCAGATATGGCTAGCGCTGAGTATGTGGGTTAAGGCTTTCTCGTATTTGGAAACCCCACGACATGTCGCGACATCATATATTGGCGGATAGAAAATTTAATTTCGCGTGTTTTGGTAGATTTTGTTTTTTGAATTTCAGATCGGTTGACCGGTAATGGCGGATTTTCGGTGGGTCCGTTTTTCCAAAGTTGTTCCAGTCAGGCTCAAACTCGGTCTGTAGACTATCTAGGACACCAGGAGTTCGAATCTGAAATCAGATTACATCGATGACGTCATTATGCGTCATAATCACTACCCCAGCCAGATTTATTCTTGTCACGTTTTTCTTTATCTTCTTTATACGAATTCTCCTATTTGACCCAAATTGACGCATCATGTTCTTATTAGTGAATTTTGGTATCAAATTCAAACTTCCCGTGTCGAATTACCCCTCATTTCGCCTTTTTATTAAGTTACCGTCTTTGTACAAGTTGTAAAGAGTTTCTATGACCGTATTAGTCTACAGACCGAATTTTGGCCTGATAGAAACAACTTTGAAAAATGGACCCACCGGAAATCCGCCATTACCGGTCAACCGGTCTGAAATTCAAAAAACAAAATATACCAAAACACGCGGAATTAAATTCTCTATCTGCCAATATATGGTGTCATGGGGTTTTAAAATACGAGAAAGCCGTAATCTGCACGTAGCTCCTAAAAAACCNCAAGCGTCGTCCAATCAATGTCTTCAACTAAAACGTTAAAAGCTAACAAGTCAACCCCTTGATCGTATTTTAGAAAAGGTTTCGGCGTAAATGAAATAACTTTTTGTCCTTTCGACATTAAAACATTTGTTTCCAGAGAAGAAAAGGTCACGTGTTTTGTTCGATCAAAAATAATGACAAATGTCCAATCTGCAGGAAAATTAAGCACAGATTGAGGCAGAATAACTTGAATCAAGGAAGCAGGAGATTCAGTATTTTCACCATAAACAGAAATCACTCAAAAGATTTTAATATTTGCCAAAAAAAATTATATTATATTAATAGAACGTTTTGGCATTATACACGACTTATTTTGTCATGAGAATAGTCATGGTCAAGGAGAAGTAGCTTTTGTGATAACGATTCAAATCTCTCGTTAGTTAAAGGAGTGACATATCTAGACAGTGCGTCGTGTTAATCAGCTGCGGCTCTTCCACCATCTATCATTACATTTATATCGTCCACTCGGACAAACCTAATCACTGTCAAAAATAAGCATATATCTATACTGCTCAAAACAAAAAAGTGACGCCTTACAATTCAATCGGAAATGGCCAAAACATTCGATTTACAGTGTAATTCAAAAAATATATCAGATATCGTTTTTTTCAGCAAAGCTAAGCCAAACAATCCCTCGGGGTTGACCTGCCCTGGTCATCAGCCCTTTATTTGAATTGAGTTGATTTTTGTTGTCTTTTACATTACTGGCATTTAGTTATTTTATAAAATTGGTGCAAGTCGATTTATCCTTTATTTACACTTTTGTAAATATCTCTGGCGCTGATTAGGGGAAACTTAGTGTGTTTTTTTAGTAGGAGGGCCAGGGATATTTTACAAAAGGTTTGAAAAGGGATATGATTGAATAAGCATACATCAAATAAATTTATAATCTTCAACAAATCGTATATGTCAACCTAAAATATCTGAGCCCGAAAGGCCTCATAAAACCAGCGGAACTAGTCCCCCTTAAGAGCCACTTCAGGTGTTTTCTGAAAATTGAACCCTTAATCAATTATTATTTTATAAATATGGCCGACATTCGTTCGATATTTTGACAAACTAAGGAATTATATTATGTGCTCACTTTCTCACCCTTAGGCCACGCGTTTGTAACGTCCTCCATTAAGAAAAAATAAGCCCGCAGAATTCGAAATAAATGAAAAATTCAGGCCTTTAGAGTTCTCTTATTCAACTGTAAATAAATGGATTGGAATTTAAAATCTAGCTTCAATTCAGTTGATCTTTGGGTCCAAACCACTGATCCGGCATTTCGCAGGACCACACTTTTGAAATTAACAAGTGATTTCCAAGGAACAAAACTCCTCGCTGTGCAGTCACATGTTGAATTGAAGCGAAATCGCTTATTTCGTCGATCCGCCAATTTTGAAGGTGAAATGATCATCACTACGACACTAAAATAAAAAATAATATCAGTTAATGTGAACAGTGTATAATTAAGCATATAATATAGATCAACTATTATTATTAACTTTAAATATCCATTATTATCCCGCGGTCACTTTTTAAATAACCTTATTTGGCCTGTTAAAGAATAGGGGAATAAGTTTTTAAAGTGACCCGGGCATGATAATGGATTTGGCTTAATGATCTCGCATTCAATAATCTCGGGAAAAAATATAATGTTATATGAATTCCATATAAATAATATGAATATGATTTCATTGAAACTTATTATAGTGCATCTGCCAACATTTTTTTATAAACCTTAAATTTTTTTTCAAATTTTTTAAAAAACACTTTGTGGTTTATTAGCGGCACTCGGAAACCAAATGAATTTCCCAGGTGCAATCGAAACTTTCACGAAAAATGGTCTTCAAGATAAATATTGTTTAAACAAATAGTCGAGAAATCTAGACTTTGGACTGCATGATTTTCTTTCAACCTACAGGAAGTAGTATGAATATGAATTTCAAGTTATGAAATTTCGAATACTACATTAATCTTGGTGAAAACATGTCATACAAAAATAAATAAAGTTTAATATAATTAACAATATTATTTAGTTAATCATTTTCTGTTTTATTTTAGATGATAATATGTTTTATCGACCTGAATCTTGTTTTCACAAAATTAAACATTTAATATACTGAAATTTTACGTATGTTCACTTTATAGTTCGATTTCAGTTTTCATGATTGTATGAAGTTGTGAAATAAAAAAAAATTTATCACAGATTTTATACGATTATGAAAATGAAAGCTAAAAAGTCAACAAATGTAAAATTCCATTCGATTCGAAAATTTTGACGCAAGAGCTTGGATGATAACTGACTGAGTGAGCTGGAATCTTTAAATTGTCAGCAATTTTTGAGTGAATCGATGAAACCGCTGTCAATTTCCCGAATGACAATGGGTAGTGAGTCTGGCTACTGGATTTGGGATATTTAAATTGTAATATTTCTCAAAAATTTGTGTGT
>SCLH01000796.1:90053-124904 GCA_004367855.1 Oikopleura vanhoeffeni
AAATAAATTTTGTTTTATGATCAAAAATGAATTTCAGACAGTTTATATACATACTGAGAATGATATTTTCTCAGCGTTTATGTTACATATTTCTTTATCACCCTCTGCCAAAGATTTGAGCCCTCAAAAACACGGGGGGAGTGAGAACTGAATAAAACAAAATTCAAATTAATCCGAATCAGAACATTTTTTCTATTTTTCTTAGACTTTTGTTTCCATTTTTACACAAAAACTAATAATTAAACAATTTCAGTAATCTTAGAAAGAAAAAGAAAAAAAACATTGTTCCTATTAAAAACAATTTTTAATGTTTATATTAATTAGATAATTGCGCTCAGTTTGAGCAATCTAAGAACTAAATCGGATGACTCGTTTTAAAATGACGCGTCGTTTTGTTATCCCGGAAGTTTTGAAGGCCCAAATCTTTGGCAGAGGGCAATAAAGAGATATATATTTTATGTGTTTCTCCTACTAGCGTATATGTTTCATATAATATATGGATCACCCGCCCTCAGAGTACAAATCCAAAATATTTGAAAAATGCGAAATTTGAGCATTTGATTGGTTNATTTGACGATCCCGTTTTTTGCCTTTTTTGAATGATTTTAGGTATGCTTGAGCCACAATTGTGGCTCTGTGTTCACAAGGGTTAAGGATTTTTCTGGCGTATTTCTAGCACTTTCAAATTCGCTGTGAGCAATAAGTGATAGTTTTTTTGAGTTGTATCTTTTTTTGAATGTCCTCGGAGTGACCAAAATAAAATCCTCCTTATCAAAATGGCTTGGAAAAAAATGACAGGTATGAAATGGGGTCAAGCACGGCGAACAAATTTTGGTCACTCTGAGTACCCCTCTTTTTTTTCTTAGAAATCATTTTGGAAATAATTTTTAATAAAAATTTTATTTAATATATTTGGTTGAATAAAATTAAATGAATGCATTCTAGAAGCTAAATTCGAATTACTGCGTGAGTCAATTATCCAAAAAAGTAGTTTCTGAGGTTTTCAAAACGGTCACTTTTGCATTTGTGATGAAAAATTGAGCAAAAAATCAGCCTAAATTCTTACTCTGACTATTTTTTAACTAAATTATCAATTCTAGATCTTGTTTTTTATTGACCAATCAGAGCGTATCTTCCCAGACGTCCCGCGTATAGGTAAAAGTACGCGTATAGGTGAAAATACGCGTATAGGTGAAAGTTTTGAGCAAAAGACTTTCACCTATACGCCGCACCCTGCGGTATATGATATTATATGGATAACAGACCCTCAGAGGACAGATCCTTAATATTTGAAAAAAATGCGAAATTTGAGCATTTGATTGGTTGATCCCTTCCAGATATGACCAATAGAATAGGCCTAGCATGCAACCCTGGGGTTTTGATTGGGTGCTATGAGCTATGGGAAAATTGTCTCATTTGCGCGAATTTTTTTCGAAAAAATGCTGAACTTTTGGAAAACGGAGCATAATTTTATTTCCAAAATTTTTTCTCAGTAGAAGTTTCAAGCACGGAAACTAAAAGTCGCTACGCGAAAACAAATAAATCTGAATTTTCGATTTTGCCGTGATAACCTCAAAACCAACTAAAATAGATTCCCAAACAGGTTGAAGTATCGATATCCTTCTCCAACCTAACGCCCCCTTAAAAAATTTTTGTCAATCTTCTTAAAACGTGAAATCAATGGGCTCTCTTATGTCGCTGTTGATCGAATTTACCGATTTCAGTCAATTCAAGGGCCCTGCAAGAGCCAATGTAATTGATCCTACTTTTCCTCGATTTATTATTTGTGGCGTTAAGTCGAATCTTAGAAAATACGTCACTATCTCTATAGGCGTGTTCGAATCCTACTCATGTTATCTTAAGATAAAGGTGATTGCTTGCGTGATTACACACGTAATCAACTTGCGGTCTTCAATATCAAATAACACTTGCCTATAATCATAATAAAGACAATCACTAAGAAAACTTAGTGAGATTCGAACAAGCGCTATACAGATAATAAGCATTTTTAGTAACTTGTTGAGATATAGAGATATTGAGAGATTATTGGAGAAATATTTAATTATATCAATTACGGGGTCCTTGGTCATTTTGTGGCTTAAAATCTAGTGAAATGACCATGAAGCCCCCGTAATCTAGTGGTGTCCGCAGTCAGATCGCAGCTCCATTTTTTTTACCATGCTAGAACGTCGGGATTAAGCTCTCTATGTGTGGGAATTTGATAACGAACAAAAAATTGCATTAATGGAAAAATTTAATTTCGACCACAAGGTGGCCAAAATCCTATGGTTGAAACCTTTATTTTCGCTCTACGCCTGGGAATATATGTTTGGGGGGCCGTGAGATATTATTTCCATCACCATAAAAATTTTTTTCTGCATCTTTCTAGGAAAAAATGAGAAAAAAAATAAAATTTGTATGAACATCGAGAATTCTCATTGGTCGAATTTTAACCAACCAGAAAATCGAATCATTTTGAATCATTTTATAGAATTCCATGTTTTTGTGCTGAATTCAAATATATACTTTTGGTCCAATATGTTTTTTGTCAAAAAATGCCTTTTTTTTAGAACATTTTAAATCCTCAAAACGGCAAAAAATTGGGTTTATTATGCAAAAGCCTCTAGCGCCCTCAAATATATGTTGGCCGTGAGATATTATTTCCATTCACGCATAAAATTTTTTCTGCATCTTTCTAGAAAAAAATGAGAAAATAAATTTGTAATGAACATCGAGATTCTCATTGGTCGAAATTTGAACCAATCAGAACATCCGATCATTTTTGAATCATTTTATGGATCCATTTTTTTGTGCTGAATCCAAATATATACTTTTTGTCCTATGTTTTTAGTCAAGAAATCACTTTTTTAGACATTTTGAAAATCGCCAAATTCTCAAAAACGGCCAAAAATTTGTTTATTTGGGCTCAAAAGTCCTCTAGCGGCCTCAACATATATGGTGAGCCGTGAGAATTTTTAATTTCCATTCGCAATATTTTTTCTTCTGCTTCCTTTCTAAGATAAAATGAGAACAAAATTAAAGTGTATGATGATGAGATTCCTTATTGGTCGAAAATTTGAAGAACCAATCAGAATCGATCATTTTGGAATCATTTATGAATCCATTTTTTTGCTGAATTCAAATATATACTTTTGTCGTATGTTTGTTTTGTCAAGAAATGCACTTTTTAGACATTTGAAATCGGGCCAAATTTTCAAAAAACGGCAAAAATTGGTTTATTTTGCTCAAAAGTCTCTAGCGCCTCAAATATATGGTGAAGCCTTGAGTTTTATTTCCATTCGCAATAAATTTTTTTTCTTTTGGCTTCTTCTAGAATAAAATAAGAAAAATAAAAGTGTATGATCATCGAGAAATTCTCATTGGTCGAAATTTGAAACCAATCAGAACGATCATTTTTGAAAACATTTTTTGAATCCATTTCTGTGCTGAATTCAAATTATTTATTTTTTGATGTGTTTTTGATCAAAGAAAATGCCTTTTTAGACATTTGAAATCTAAAAACGGCCAAAATTGGTTTATTTTGCTCCAACAGTCTCTACCGCCCTCTTTATTAATTTTTAATTGAATAAAATTGTTATTTTTTACTACTAAATAGAACATTTATTAATAGTTAAACGGTGAAAGAAGACAACCATGTTTCGTTTCAATTTTTTTCGCGAAACTTTTAGTTGCAGCTTGCGAAAACTGACACAAAACCGAAAACAAAAAATACCCTATTTTTAATTTTTCTTCATTGGAATGGAACTTTTTTTCACATTAATTTTTGAAATTATTTTGGAGTGATATATTTGCCCAGACTTCCATAACCGGAAACGGGTGATTCCGACAATTAAATTTTTTTTCCCATTTCACGATGTGCAGCGAAGCGCCGTTATTTTTTCTGCTGGAAAATGAAAGTACTTAGAAAATTTGAACTTTCTTAAATTAGATAAAATGCCTGTGCTCCGCTGCACATCGGAAAATCGGGAAAAAATTTTCATTGTCGGGAAATCACCGTTTCGGTAGGGAAGTCTGGGTGAAAACTTTTTTGCACTTAAAATTTTCGAAATAAACTTTTCTTTTTAAAGTGCCACTATTCCAGCTTACTTGTTTAATCTAATTCTTCAAGATTGATTATTTGGACATTATAAATCGCTTTTAAAAAAACCACTCAAAAGCCGCGCGTATGCTTCATGGTGTCTAAATAACAGTAAAATTTTATTATTTTTATCTGTTACTTAGGGGCCTTGAAATACGCTTTTGACCACCATCTCGGATTTAATTAAATTATATTCAATACGATTCCTACGGTCAAAATCGAAAATTTAAATTTGGGAAAAAAGATGAAAAAAAACCGAAATTTTACCGCACCGAAAGAAATATTTTTCTTCAGGGGAGTTTTAATTTATCAAATTTGACGGCGGTCGAAGGCCGATAAAAGGCGATTTTATGTTTTTTTATTAAATTTCGTAAGAAATGAGCCCCAAAATCGACGAAGGCCGATAAAGGGGGATTTTATGTTTTTATATTTAATTGGGAAAAATGAGCTCACAATCGGCTGAAGGCCACAAAAAAAGGGATTTTCATGTTTTTGTATTTAAATTTGGTTAAAAAATGAGACCCTAATCGCCGAGGCCGATAAAGGGGGCATTTTATGTTTTTATACTTAATTTTGGGAATGAGCTCCAATCGGCCTTGTAGGCCAACAAAAGGGGATTTTTTGTTTTTTATTTAACCTTATTGTTAAAAAAATAGCCCTAATCGGCCGAAGGCCGATAAAAGGGATTTTTTTGTGTTTTTATTAAATTTTGGGAAAATGAAGCCGTATCGCGAAGGCCGATAAATTTGGGATTTTATGTTTAAAATTTAACTTTTGTTTAAAAATGAGCCCCTGATTTGGCCGAAGGCCGATAAAGGGATATTTATGTTTTTTATACTTTAATTTTTTGGGAAAATGAGCTCCAAATCGGCTGAAGGCCAACAAAAGGGAATTTTTAGTTTTTTATTCAAATTTTGTTAAAAAAATGGCCGCCAATCGGCCGTAGGCCGATAAAAGGGGATTTTATGTTTTTATATAATCTATTTGGAAATGAGCCTCAAATCGGCCGAAGGCCGCATAAAGGGGATCTTTATGTTTTATATAATTTTGGTGGGAAATGAGCCTCAATCGGCCGAAGCCGATAAAAGGATCTTATGTTTTTATTAATCTTGTGGGAAATGAGCCTCAATCGGCCGAAGGCCGATAAAAGGGGATTTATGTTTTGATATAAACATGTCGGCTGAGGCCAACAAAAGGGAATTTTTATATTTTTATTCAAATTTGTTAAAAAAATGAGCCATAATTGGCCGAAGGCCGATAAAAAGGGATTTTATGGTGTTTTTATTTAATATTGGGAGAAATAAGGCCCAAAATCGGCTGAAAGCCGAAAAAGGGATATCTTATTTATAATTTAATTTTGTTGACATAATGAAGCCCTCAAAACCGGCCGAAGGCCGATAAAAGGGCATTTTAATGTTTTTATATAAAATATTTTTGGAAATGAAGCCTCAATCGGCGAACGGCCGATAAAAGGGGACTCTATGTCTTATATAAATTTTGTGGGAAATGAGCCTCAATCGGCCCGAAGGCCGATAAAAGGGGATCTAATGTTTTGATTTAATCTTGTGGAAATGAGCCTCAATCGCCGAAGGCCGATAAAAGGGATCTTATGTTTTTTATTTAATCTTGTGGGAAATGAGCCTCAATCGGCCGAAGGCCGAAAAAAGGGGATTTTATGTTTTGATATAAACATGTCGGCTGAAGGCCAACAAAAAGGGAATTTTAATGTTTTTATTCAAATTGTAAAAAAATGAGCCCTAAATTCTGTCCGAAAGGCCGATAAAGGGAATTTATGGGTGTTTTTCTTTAAATTTTGATTAAAAATGAGCACCAAATTGGGCCGAAGGCCGGATAAAAAGTGATTTAATGTTTTTTTATTTAATTTGTTGAAAAATGAGCCCCAAGATTGGCCGAAGGCCGATTAAAGTGATTTTAATGTTTGAAAATGTTCCAAAACAAAATCAGCCCAAATCGGTCGAAGGCCGATAAACTGGATTATTATGTTTTAAAAATTTAAATTTGTTAAAAATGAGCGCCTGATTGGCCGAAGGCCGATAAAGGATAATTTATGTTTTTATATTTAATTTTTGGGAAATGAGCTCCAAATCGGCTGAAGGCAAACAAAAGGGAATTTATGTTTTTTATTCAATTTGTTTAAAAATGAGCCCCTCATCGGCCGAAGGCCGATAAAAAGGGATTTTAAATATGTGTTTTAATTTAATTTTGGCGAGAATGAGGCCCAAATCGCTGAAGGCCGAAAGGGATATCTTATTTATAATTAATTTTGTAGAATAATGAGCCTCCAAACCGGCCGAAGGCCGAATAAAAGGGGAATTTTATGTTTTATAAATCTTTGGAATGAGCTTCAATCGGCAAGGCCGATAAAAGGGGTTTTTAGGTTTTTATATAATTTTGTGGGAAAATGAGCCCTCAATCGCCGAAGGCCGATAAAAGGGGATCTTATGTTTTTTATTTAATTTTTGGGAAATGAGCCTCAATCGGGCCGAAAGCCGATTAAAAGATATCTTATTTTTAATTTAATTTTGTTGAATAATGAGCCTCAAATCGGACCGAAGCCCGAAAAAAGGTATTTTGTGTTTTATATACTTTTGGTGGAGAATAAGCCTCAATCGGCCGAAGGCCGATAAGGGGATTTTATTGGTTTTTATATAATTTTGTTTGGAAATGAGCCTAAATCGGCCGAAGCCGATAAAAAGGATATCTTATTTTCAATTTATTTGTTGAATTATGAGCCTCAATCGGCCGAAGCCCGATAAAAAAGGGTATTTTTGTGTTTTTTATATACTTTTGTGGAGATGAGCCTCACATCGGCCGAAGGCCGATAAAAGGGGATCTTATGTTTTTTTATTTAATCCTTGTGGGAAAGAGCCTCATCGCCGAAGCCCGAAAAAAGGGTATTTTGAAGTTATTATATATTATTGTGGGAAATGAGTTTTAATTTCGGCCCAAGGCCGAATAAAAAGGGGATTTTTGTTTTTATTATAATTTTGTGGGAAATGAGCCTCAATGGGCCGAAGGCGATAAAAGGAGATTTTATGTTTTTATTTATAATTTTTGGGGAAAATGAGCCGCCAAAAAAAATTGGGGGCCGAAAGGCCGATAAAAAAGTGGAATTTTATGTTTGAAATTTCCCACAAAATGAGCCCAAATTGGCCGAAGGCCGATAAAATTTGGGATTTTTTTGTTTAAAAATTTAAATTTTAAAAAAATGAGCCCACTGATGGCCGAAGGCCGATAAAGGGATATTGTTATGTTTTAATATTTATTTTTGGGAAAATGACTCCAAATCGGCTTGAGGCCAACAAAAAGGGAATTTTATGTTTTTTAATTTAATTGTTAAAAAATGAGCCCCTATCGGCCGAATGGCCGATAAAAAGGATTTTAGTGTTTTTATTTAATTTTGGGGAGAATGAGCCCAAATCGCTGAAGGCCGATTAAAGGGCTATCTTATTTATATTTTAACTTTTGTTGAATAATGAAGCCTCAAAATCGCCGAAGGCCGATATAAAGGGGATTTTATGTTTTTATATAATCTATTGGGAAATGAGCCTCAAAATCGGGGCCGAAAGGCCGATAAAAGGGGATTTATGTTTCAAATAATAATTTTGTGGGAAATGAAGCCTGAATCGGCCGAAGGCCGATAAAAGGGGATTTTTATGTTTATAGGTAATCTATTTGGAAATGAGCCTCAATACGGCCGAAGGCCGATAAAAGGGGTTTAGGTTTTTAATATATTTGTGGGAAATGAGCCTCAATCGGCCGAAGGCTGATAAAGGGGATCGTATTGTTTTTATTTAATTCTTGGGAAGAGAGCCTCATGCGGACCGAAGGCCGATTAAAAAGGATATCTTATTTTTAATTTAATTTTGGGTTGAATACATGAGCCTCAATCGGCCGAAGCCTCGATAACAAGGTATTTTGGGTGGTTTTTTATATACTTTTGTGGAGAATAAGCCTCAATCGGCCGAAGGCCGATAAAAGGGGATTTATGGTTTATATAATTTTGTTGGAAAATGAGGCCTAAATCCGGCCGAAGCCGATTAAAAAGGATATCTTATTTTCATTTATTTTGTTGAATTATGAGCCTCAATATCGGCCGAAGCCCGATAATATATTGGGTAGGTTATATAATACTTTTTGTGGAGAATGAGCCCAATCGGCGCGAGGCCGATAAAAGGGGACCTCATTATGTTTTATTTAAATCTTGTGGGAAATGAGCCTCATCGGCGAAGCCGATAAAAGGGTATTTGGAGTTATATAAATTTTGTGGAAATGAATTTTTAATCGGCCGAAAGGCCGATAAAAGGGGATTTTTTGTTTTTATATAATTTTGTGGGAAATGAGCCTCAATCGGCCGAAGGCCGATAAAAGGAGATTTTATTGTTTTTTATATAATTTTGGGAAAATGGAGCCCCAAATGGCCGAAGGCCGATAAAAAGTGCATTTTATGTTTGAAATTTCCCACAAAATGAGCCCAAATTGGCCGAAGGCCGATAAATTGGGATTTTTTTGTTAAAAATTAAATTTGTTAAAAAATGAGCCCCTGAATTGGCGAAGGCCGATAAAGGGATAATTTATGTTTTTATATTTAATTTTTGGGAAAAAAGAGCTCCAAATCGGCTGAAGGCCAACAAAAGGGAATTTTATGTTTTTTATTTTAATTGTTAAAAAATGACCCCTAATCGGCCGAAGGCCCGATAAAAAAGGATTTTAACTGTGGTTTAATTTAATTTTGGGGAGAATGAGGCCCCAAATCGGCTGAAGGCAGATTAAAGGGGATATCTTATTTTATATTTAAAATTTTGTTGAATAATGAGCCTCAATCGGCCGAAGGCCATAAAAGGGATTTTTATTTTTTAATTATAATCTATTGGGAAACTGAAGCTCAATCGGACGAAGGCCGATAAAAGGGGAATTTTATGTTTTCATATAATTTTGTGGAATGAGCTGAATGGCCGAAGGCCGATAAAAGGGGATCTTATGTTTTTATTAAGGAGTACTGGTCGCATTTTAAGGCCAAACACAGGGTTTTCAGCGTCGCCCTCAAAGAAATACTAGAAACACATGCGAAATATGGAATTTCAGTTTAGGGGATAATTGAAACATGTAATTTTGCTTCACAAAACAAATGCGGAGGCCTCTGATTAGCCGACCAATCAGGAACGACCTTTCAAAAGGTGGGCACATTTTTTCAACTTCAAAAGCCTACTCTCCGCTGAGTTTTGAAGATAGAGAATACTGTTATAGCTTTTAATTGACCACAGAGAACTGGGCAGAGCCCGAAGGTCAGATTTGCTCATTAAAATTTCATCCTGGAGCTTAAATGAGCAAAAAACTGTTTTTTTGGCTTTATTTTGAAGTGGGCCTTCGGGGAAAAATTACTACTCCTCCTGGATTTAAACGGCAGAAACCCTAAAACTGGTATTATAAGATCCCTAAGGTACGCGCCACCAGCCCCGAAGGTCCACAATTTCCATTTTGTATTTTTTCGTCTTTTTGGAAAAACAGCGATTCAAAATTTCCCAGAAATTTCCCAAAAATTTATGAAAAAAAATGAAAGAAATATTTTCTCAAATTTCGCGATAAAAATACTTTTTTCAATGACAATGAAATAAGACTTCTTATCAAACTATTTTTGTCCATATTTTCAGAAAAAACATTTTAAAGATAATCTAGAAAAATTCATGTCGGAAGTCTCTAAAATGTCGACCAAAGTACTCCCTTAAATCTTTTGGGAAATGAGCCTCAATCGGCCCGAAGGCCGAATAAAAAGGGATTTTTATGTTTTTATATATTTGTGGAAAATGAACCTCACTCGGCCAAGGCCGATTAAAAGGGATATCTTATTTTTAATTTAATTTTGTTGATAATGAGCCTCAAATCGGCGAAGCCCGATAAAGGGTATTTTGTGTTTTTTATATAATTTTGTGGGTAATGAGCCTTAACGGGCCGAAGGACGATAAAAGGGGATTTATGTTTTGACCTATCAATTTTTTGTGGGGAATGAGCCTCAATCGGCCGAAGAACCGATAAAAAGGGATTTTCATATTTTTTTCAATTAATTTGTGGAAAATGAGCCCTAAATCGGCCGAAGGCCGGAATAAAAGGGGAATTTTACGTTTTTAAATTTAATTTTTTTAAATGAGCCCTTAATCGGCCAAAGGCCGATAAAGGGAAATATTTATATTCTTATTTATTTTGGCTGAAAAAATGAGCAGAAAAAATTGCGAAATTTTCAGGGAAGTTTCCAAATATTTAAAAAATTCTGTATTTGAAATAAAAGTTAAAAAATTTAAGTTTAGTTTTGGAAAAAATTTGGCCAATTTTGAAAAGGAAATTTTTCAAATTTCGGAAAAATTACCTATTTTTTGACTTGAAAATTTACAAATTTTATAGAATATTTTGTTAATTTTTTTTACAAAATTTGAATCCTTTTTCTAATTTAAAATTCTTGTAAATGGCCTTTTTTCAAATTTTACAAAAATTAACTAATAAATTTTTTTTTTAAATTCATATTTAAATTTTTTCACAATTCGAAAATTTCTTCGAGATTTAAAATATTTTTGGCAAAAATTAATTTTCTTTATTATTTTAATTTTTCCAAATTTAAATTTTTACAAAAATTTAGAAAAATTTTTCTCAAAAATTTCATTATTTTTAACACAAATTGACAATTAATTATCAAATTCGACAATTTTTCTCTAAAAATTTTTTATAAATTTGACGATTTTTTAAAATTTTGGCAAATTTTTTTCGTTAAAAAAATTTGGCCGATTTTTCAAAAAGATCTGGCCTTTTTCTAAAATTTGACAATTTGTCCAAAATTCTGAATTTGAAGTCAATTGTCAAATTTCGAGAAAACTGTCAAATTTTTGAGAAAAATTGTCAAATTTTTTGAGAACATTGTCAGAATTTTTTGAAAACTTGTCAAATTTTTGAGAAAATATTAAAATTTGTGAGGAAAATTTGGTAAAATTTGTGAAAAACAATTGTCAAATTTTCAACCAGAAATCGTTTATAAAGTTTTAAAGTGATAAGAGAAAATTTTTAGCGAAATTTTTTTAAATATGGTTTTGAAAAAATTTAACTTTTTGTTAAATTTTGGAAAATAAGCTATTTGAAAGAAATTCTCAAATTTTAAACAATGGTTTTTAAATTTTTGGAGGAAAAATATCATTTCTTTAAAATTATCCATTTTCTTTAAAAAAATTGTTAATTTTTTTTTCAAAATTAGATAAGTTTTTTCCAAAATTTGAAAACTTCCTTCCGAATGGCCATTAATTTTCTAAATTAAAATGGTTGGTGTCGGTTTTGTTTTGGGGCTTTTTTTAGAATTAATTTACGATAATTAAATTTTGGTAGACTGAATTGACCGCAAGGAACTCGTGGTGGCAAATCTTTTTTTTCAAAAATCGTTAGAACGCAAGGCGTGATCCTAACAAACAAGCATCCTCAGATTTTTCCAACTGCCCTAGAATTGTTCGAGGCCATGAACTGAAAGGTAGCCCAAAAAGCGAGAAATTACCCCCGTTAAACTTAAATTGAGAAAATATAAAATCCAATTATCGGCCTTCGGCCGCATTTGTGGGCTCATTTTCCACAAAGTTTAATTGGAAACCTAAAACTCCCCTTATCGGCCTTCGGACCAAATTAGGGGCTCTCATTTTTAAACACATTTAACACATAAATCCTCTTTTAATCGGCCTTCGGCTTATTTGGGGCTCATTTTTTTTAACAGAATTTTAATTTTAACTATAATATCCCCCTTTATCGGTTTAGCGCTGGTTTTGGGGCTCATTTTTCAACAAAATTAAATAAAAACATAAAATCCCCTCTTATTCGCACTTCGGCCAAATACGGAGCTCATTTTTTAACAACCCTTTTTATTTAAAAACGTAAATCCCCTTTTAAATCGGCCTTGGCCGATTTGGGACTCAATTTTCAACCAAATTGAATAAAAAACATAAACATCCCCTCTTAGCGGCCTCGGCCGATTAGGGGCTCCATTTCGCACAAAAATCAAACAAAAAAACATAAAATCCCTTTTATCGCCTTCGGCCGATTTGGGGCTCAATATTTCAACAAAAATTAAATGAAAAACATAAATCCCTTCTTATCCGGATCTTCCGGCCGATTAGGGGCTCATTTTCTAACAAATTTAAATTTAAACGTAAAATCCCATTTTATCGGCCTTTGCCGATTTGAGGCTCATTTTTTTTGACAACATTAAACACATAAAGTCTTCTAAATCGGCCTCCACGGCGATTTGGGGCCTCATTTCGCAACAAAATAGAATTAAAAACATAAAATCCCCATTTATCGGCCTTCGGCATTTGGGAACTCAATTTCAACAAAATGAATAAAAAACATAACATCCCTCTTATCGGCCTTCCGGCCGATAAGGGCTCATTTTTTTAACAAATTCAAAACAGTACAATTCCCCTTTTAATCGGCTCGGCCGATTTGGGGCTCATTTCCCCAACAAAATTAAATGAAAAACCTACAATCCCTCTTATCGTCCTTCGGCCGATTAGGGGCCCTCTTTTCTAACAAATTTAAAAAACGTAAAATCCCCTTTTATCAGCCGATTAGGGGCTCAATTTTTTAACACATTTAAAGCATAAAACCTCTTTAATCGGCCTCGTCTTATTTGGGGTCATTTTTTTAACAAATTTAATTTTAAATATAATATCCCCCTTTAATCGGGTTTAGGCTGGTTTGGGGCTCATTTTCAACAAAATTTAATTAAAAAACATATAAATCCCCTCTTATCGGCCTTCGGCCAAAATAGGAAGCTCATTTTTTAACAACTTTAATTAAATAGTAATATCCACTTTTATCGGCCTTCGGTCGATTTGGGGCTCATTTCCAAAAAAAAAATAAATAAAAAAACATTAAATCTCTTTTTATCGGCCTCGGCCGATTTGGGACTCAATTTCCAACAAAATTAAAATGAAAACATAAACAATCCCCTTACTTATCGCCCTTCGCCGATTAGGGTCTTCATTTCTAACAATTTAAAATTTAAAACGTGAAAATCCATTTTTTATTCGGGCCTTTGGCCGAATTTTGGGGGCCTCATTATATCTCACATTTTGAAACAGATAATTCTTCTAAAAATCGGGGCCTTCGGCGATTTGGGGCTCATTCCCACAAAATAAATTAAAAAAACCATAAAATCCATTTATCGGCTTACGGCCGATTGGGACTTCATTTTCAACAAAATTGAATAAAAAACATAACCATCCCTCTTAGCGGCCTTCGGCCGATTAGGGGCCCAATTTCCCACAAAATCAAAATAAAAAAAACATAAAAGTCCCCTTTTATCGGCCTTCGGCCGATTTGGGCTCATTTTTCAACAAAATTAAAATGAAAACATAAAATCCTTCTTATCGGCCTTCGAGCCGATTTAGGGTCTCATTTCTACAAATTTAAATTTAAAACGTGAAATCCCCTTTTACGGCCTTTTGCAGATATTGGGGCTTTCATTTTTTCACACATTTTTGAAAAAACAACAAATCTTCTAAAATCGGCCCTTCGGCGATTGGCTCATTTCCCACAAAAAAAATAAAACCATCAAATCCCCTTTTATCGGCCTTCGCCGAATTGGGGCTCAAATTTTCAACCAAAATTAAATGAAAAACATAAAATCCCTCTATTCGGCCTTGGCCGATAGGTCTCATTTTCTAACAAAATTTAAATTTAAAACGTGAAATCCCATTTTATCGGCCCTTTGGCCGATTGGGGGCCATTTTTCAACATTTGAAACATAAATTCCTTCTAAAAAATCAGGCCTTCGGCCGATTGGGGCTCATTTCCCACAAAATAAAATAAAAAAACATAAATCCCTTTTATCGGCCATCGGCCGATTTGGGACTCAATTTTCGACAAAAAATTGAATAAAAAACACATACCATACCCTCTTAGCGGCCTTCGCCATTAGGGGCTCAATTTCCCACAAAATCAAATAGAAAAACTAAAATCCCCTTTATCAAGGCCCTCGACCGATTGGGCTCAAATTTTTCAACAAATTAAATGAAAAACCATAAAATCCCTTCTTATCGGCCTCGCCGATTAGGGGCTCATTTTCTAACGAAATTTAAATTTAAACACCGTAATCCATTTTATCGGCCTTTTGGCCGATTTGAGGCTCATTTTTTAAACACATTTAAAAACATAAAGTCTTCTTAAATTCGGCCTACGGCCGGATTGGGGCTCATTTCCCACAAAATACAATTAAGAACATAAAATCCCCCTCTTATCGCCCTTCGGCCGATTTCGGGCTCAATTCCAACAAAATTTAAGTGTAAAAACCATAAAATCCCTCTTATCGTCCTTCGGCCGATAGGGGCTCTTTTCTGACAAATTTAAATTTAAAACGTAAATCCCCTTTAATGGTTCCGATTTGGGGCTCATTTTTTAACACATTGTAAACATAAAAATCCTCTTTAATCGGCTTCCGATTATTTGGGGCTCATCTATCAACCAAATTTAAAAAATTTTTAAATATAATATCCCCCTTTATCGGTTTAGGCTGGTTTGGGGCTCATTTTCCAAACAAAATTAAATAAAAAACATAAAACCCCTCTTATCGGCCTTTCGGCCGATTAGGGGCTCATTTTTTAATGCATTTAGAATTTCAAAACCTACAATCTCTTTTTTATCGCCTTTGGCCGATTTTGGGGCTCATTTTCTTGAAAATTCAACAAAAAACATAAAAATTCCCTTTTGTCGGCCTTACGGCCGATTTTGGGACTGCATTAATACACAAAATTAATGAAAAAATATAAAATACCCATTCCATACGGACCCTTAGGCGATCGGGGTTTCATGTTCCACCAATCAAATAATAAACATTAAATCCCCTTTTTATCGTCTTCGGCCCGATTAGGGGCTCATTTTTTATCAAATTTCAAAATCTTCTTTTTATCGGCCTTCGGCTATTTTCGGAACATTTTACAACAAATTTAAATTAAAACTATAATATCCCCCTTTATTGGGTTAGGCTTGGTTGGGGCTTATTTTTAACAAATTTAATTTTGAGACAACTTTATTTTTTTTGGCCCCGTCAGCAATCAGCAAAAATGTAGGGGGGGGGGGGGGGGGGGGGGGGTGAATTTGTTTCACAAAACAAAAAAATTTGAAAAATCAGCGAAAATATCTCCAAAAATGGCTTTATTGATCCATAACCCTCAAGCATATAAAAAAAGTTCCGCCGAGGCATAAAACCTTCCAGGGAGGCTATACCTTGAGCGTTGTTAACCAGAAAATTTTATAAGGTAACCCTCAATTTTTTTCTTTTATGATACAGATAGAAGAGTTAAATTTTTAATAAAATTTCTTCATCTTCCAGAAATTATATGTTTAATTTAGAAAAAAACGTTTTAAAGCAAGGTTAATTAAACCACGTTTGATATATGATCAACGCGCCCTCAGAAGCTACAAATCCTAACATATTGTGATAACTACGCATTCAAATTATCTACTATTTAACTCAAGTTTAAGCCGAATGCCCAAAATGCTGTGATAATTTAATAGACTTGGAAATTATTATTTAAACAGTAAGGAAAATGAGCGCCAAAAAAGACGTTTTTAGTTATGGTAACCATGAAAGACGAGAAAATTTTCAGAAAATATTTTTAACCTGAACTAACTAATGCAAACCTTGGCTTTCTAGTCTTGCTTTAATTGGACCCCTTAATTTTTAAGGGCTCAAAAATGCTGCTTAGTAGTCAAGTTTTGTTAATTTATTTAGACTCATTTTTAAGAGATTTAAATGAAAATAAATTGAATAAAACTTATCAGCGAAACCCGAATAAAGTCTTCAGAATGTCGCCAGTACTAAGTTAGCGTCTTACTCTTTCAAAAATATTTCGACTCGAAATCTATGTAGAGGGCGCACGCAAGGCTGAAATGATTCATCCCATGGCAAAACTTGAACTCTGGGGTGACTTTCCGCGTTATCGAACCTACACGCACGTTCAATCACTGGAGAGCATAACCCACGCTGAACCACGCAGCAGTTCTCTCTTACACCTAACCTCAATTAAGGGAGTCGCCCGGAGGCTGTATCGCGAGATCCTTAAATTATAATGTAATCGAAATTTTCTCGGTTTGCTTCCAAATCAATTAAAATTTATATATTAATATTCTTTACACTATGAAAAAAGAGAAGACCTCACTGGGATTCGATCCAAAGTGCTGACGTTGAAAACATTTTTGAGATGGAGTTCCGTTCAATAAAGGATATGTGGGGGGGACCCCCTAACCCCCTCTAATTGTGTTCGATGTGGGCTGCGCCCACGTTAGGGGAGACCACCTTAAACCCCCCAATTTGTTTGGTTGTTTATGAGCTTTTTTTGTTTCTTGACCGTATGGCGTATTTAAGCTTTTTATCTGTGGTGCAATTGGGTGCAATTGATAGTCCATTTTTTGGTGATAAAGATGACGTATGATGATAACGTTTACTTCGATTTCGTTCTTTTAATCCTGTTTTACTATTTTGAAATTAACGGTTCATCATTTGAGATAACAATTCACGGAAATACAACACACCCAAAATATCAACAAAAATTTTTAAAAATATAAAAAAAATACAACTGTGCCCCAGTTTTCAAGTTCACCCTAACTAAAGTGATACCGGCTAATTTTTTATGCTAAACATTTTTGTAATTATGTTGAAATTGTAGCCCTCAAAAATATTTAGTTTAGTACAAAAATTTTTCAAAAAGTAGTTAAAAATGAGAAACTGTTTTGAAATTGCTTATGTATGAGCTTGAGATTTTTAATATTTTGACTCCAAAAAAACAAACAAAAATGTCGAAATTTTATTTGTCATAAATCAAACATATTCAATCGATTAAAGCCATTTTTATAATGTGATACAGGCATAAAAATCAGCTATCCATAGTATAGATACTATATCAATTACGGGGGCTTCTGGTCATTTTTGGCTTAAAATCTAGTAAAAAATGACCAGGAGCCCCCGTAATCGATATAGTATCTTATAGTATCTATTCTTTAGTATCTCAGATTAAGTATCTGCCAAAAACACCAATTTTATCATTAAAAAGGGTTCACTGCTAAAGCTTTCACAAGCTTTCAATACAATTTAAAAAAATTTGCATAAATTTTGTTTTTTTATGTTTACAAAATTAAGGCACCATAATTATTCATTAGAAATCAATCTACATAAACCCTTGGATATTTAATCATACTTGCATATAGTAAAAATCTGTAGTTATAAATCTGTTAGTTATATCTAATTTATAACTAATTTATAGAAAATTAAAAAAAAATATCTAAGTTAGTTAGTTAATTAAAAATTATCCTATTAGCATAAAAATGTTCTCCGTTCCTACCTTACCCTAAACTGAGGTAGGAACGGCAAAAATAGACGACATGAGATTGTATTTGTTTTCGTGGCACTTTAGGTTTATGTGCTGAAATTGAACAAAAAAAATTATGTCCCGTTTTTGAAAAATCAACATTTTTGAAAATAGTTTTCAAATTATAGGTAATCTCAAAAACGGTTTTGCAATTTTTGATATGTTCTAGGAAATTGTGAATAAAATGAGCTATGGGAAAAATTGTCTCATTTGCGCGAATTTTTTTCGAAAAATGCTGAACTTTGGAAAACGGAGCATAATTTATTTCCAAAATTTTTTCTCAGTAGAAGTTTCAGCAGCGGAAACTAAAAGTCGCTACCGAAAACAAATAAATCTGAATTTTCGATTTTGCCGTGATAACCTCAAAACCAACTAAAATAGATTCAAACAGGTGGAAGTATTCGATATCCTTCTCCAAACCTAACGCCCCCTTAAAAAATTTTTGTCAATCTTCTTAAAACGTGAAATCATGGGCTCTCTTATGTCGCTGTGATCGATTTACCGATTCAGTCAATCAGGCCCCTGCAGAGCCAATGTAATTGATCTCTTTTCCTCGGATTATTATTTGGGCGTTAAGTCATCTTAGAAAATACTCACTATCTCTATAGCGCGTGTTCGAATCCTACTCATGGTTATCTTATAGATAAAGGTGAATTGCTTGAGTGATTACACACGTAAATCAACTTTGCAGGTCTTAATATCAAATAACACTGCCTATAATCATAATAAAGACAATCACTAAGAAAATTATGTGAGATTTCGAACAAGCGGCTATACAGATAGGTAAGCATTTTAAGCTGTAACTTGTGAGATATAGAGATATTAGAGATTATTGCGAGAAATCATTTATTATATCAATTACGGGGGCTCCTGGTCATTTTGTGGCTTAAATCTAGTGAAAATGACCCATAAGCCCCCGTAATCTAGTGGTGTCCGCAGTCAGATCGCAGCTCCATTTTTTTTACCATGCTAGAACGTCGGGATTAAGCTCTCTATGTGTGGGAATTTGATAACGAACAAAAAATTGCATTAATGGAAAAATTTAATTTCGACCACAAGGTGGCCAAAATCCTATGGTTGAAACCTTTATTTTCGCTCTACGCCTGGGAATATATGTTTGGGGGGCCGTGAGATATTATTTCCATCACCATAAAAATTTTTTTCTGCATCTTTCTAGGAAAAAATGAGAAAAAAAATAAAATTTGTATGAACATCGAGAATTCTCATTGGTCGAATTTTAACCAACCAGAAAATCGAATCATTTTGAATCATTTTATAGAATTCCATGTTTTTGTGCTGAATTCAAATATATACTTTTGGTCCAATATGTTTTTTGTCAAAAAATGCCTTTTTTTTAGAACATTTTAAATCCTCAAAACGGCAAAAAATTGGGTTTATTATGCAAAAGCCTCTAGCGCCCTCAAATATATGTTGGCCGTGAGATATTATTTCCATTCACGCATAAAATTTTTTCTGCATCTTTCTAGAAAAAAATGAGAAAATAAATTTGTAATGAACATCGAGATTCTCATTGGTCGAAATTTGAACCAATCAGAACATCCGATCATTTTTGAATCATTTTATGGATCCATTTTTTTGTGCTGAATCCAAATATATACTTTTTGTCCTATGTTTTTAGTCAAGAAATCACTTTTTTAGACATTTTGAAAATCGCCAAATTCTCAAAAACGGCCAAAAATTTGTTTATTTGGGCTCAAAAGTCCTCTAGCGGCCTCAACATATATGGTGAGCCGTGAGAATTTTTAATTTCCATTCGCAATATTTTTTCTTCTGCTTCCTTTCTAAGATAAAATGAGAACAAAATTAAAGTGTATGATGATGAGATTCCTTATTGGTCGAAAATTTGAAGAACCAATCAGAATCGATCATTTTGGAATCATTTATGAATCCATTTTTTTGCTGAATTCAAATATATACTTTTGTCGTATGTTTGTTTTGTCAAGAAATGCACTTTTTAGACATTTGAAATCGGGCCAAATTTTCAAAAAACGGCAAAAATTGGTTTATTTTGCTCAAAAGTCTCTAGCGCCTCAAATATATGGTGAAGCCTTGAGTTTTATTTCCATTCGCAATAAATTTTTTTTCTTTTGGCTTCTTCTAGAATAAAATAAGAAAAATAAAAGTGTATGATCATCGAGAAATTCTCATTGGTCGAAATTTGAAACCAATCAGAACGATCATTTTTGAAAACATTTTTTGAATCCATTTCTGTGCTGAATTCAAATTATTTATTTTTTGATGTGTTTTTGATCAAAGAAAATGCCTTTTTAGACATTTGAAATCTAAAAACGGCCAAAATTGGTTTATTTTGCTCCAACAGTCTCTACCGCCCTCTTTATTAATTTTTAATTGAATAAAATTGTTATTTTTTACTACTAAATAGAACATTTATTAATAGTTAAACGGTGAAAGAAGACAACCATGTTTCGTTTCAATTTTTTTCGCGAAACTTTTAGTTGCAGCTTGCGAAAACTGACACAAAACCGAAAACAAAAAATACCCTATTTTTAATTTTTCTTCATTGGAATGGAACTTTTTTTCACATTAATTTTTGAAATTATTTTGGAGTGATATATTTGCCCAGACTTCCATAACCGGAAACGGGTGATTCCGACAATTAAATTTTTTTTCCCATTTCACGATGTGCAGCGAAGCGCCGTTATTTTTTCTGCTGGAAAATGAAAGTACTTAGAAAATTTGAACTTTCTTAAATTAGATAAAATGCCTGTGCTCCGCTGCACATCGGAAAATCGGGAAAAAATTTTCATTGTCGGGAAATCACCGTTTCGGTAGGGAAGTCTGGGTGAAAACTTTTTTGCACTTAAAATTTTCGAAATAAACTTTTCTTTTTAAAGTGCCACTATTCCAGCTTACTTGTTTAATCTAATTCTTCAAGATTGATTATTTGGACATTATAAATCGCTTTTAAAAAAACCACTCAAAAGCCGCGCGTATGCTTCATGGTGTCTAAATAACAGTAAAATTTTATTATTTTTATCTGTTACTTAGGGGCCTTGAAATACGCTTTTGACCACCATCTCGGATTTAATTAAATTATATTCAATACGATTCCTACGGTCAAAATCGAAAATTTAAATTTGGGAAAAAAGATGAAAAAAAACCGAAATTTTACCGCACCGAAAGAAATATTTTTCTTCAGGGGAGTTTTAATTTATCAAATTTGACGGCGGTCGAAGGCCGATAAAAGGCGATTTTATGTTTTTTTATTAAATTTCGTAAGAAATGAGCCCCAAAATCGACGAAGGCCGATAAAGGGGGATTTTATGTTTTTATATTTAATTGGGAAAAATGAGCTCACAATCGGCTGAAGGCCACAAAAAAAGGGATTTTCATGTTTTTGTATTTAAATTTGGTTAAAAAATGAGACCCTAATCGCCGAGGCCGATAAAGGGGGCATTTTATGTTTTTATACTTAATTTTGGGAATGAGCTCCAATCGGCCTTGTAGGCCAACAAAAGGGGATTTTTTGTTTTTTATTTAACCTTATTGTTAAAAAAATAGCCCTAATCGGCCGAAGGCCGATAAAAGGGATTTTTTTGTGTTTTTATTAAATTTTGGGAAAATGAAGCCGTATCGCGAAGGCCGATAAATTTGGGATTTTATGTTTAAAATTTAACTTTTGTTTAAAAATGAGCCCCTGATTTGGCCGAAGGCCGATAAAGGGATATTTATGTTTTTTATACTTTAATTTTTTGGGAAAATGAGCTCCAAATCGGCTGAAGGCCAACAAAAGGGAATTTTTAGTTTTTTATTCAAATTTTGTTAAAAAAATGGCCGCCAATCGGCCGTAGGCCGATAAAAGGGGATTTTATGTTTTTATATAATCTATTTGGAAATGAGCCTCAAATCGGCCGAAGGCCGCATAAAGGGGATCTTTATGTTTTATATAATTTTGGTGGGAAATGAGCCTCAATCGGCCGAAGCCGATAAAAGGATCTTATGTTTTTATTAATCTTGTGGGAAATGAGCCTCAATCGGCCGAAGGCCGATAAAAGGGGATTTATGTTTTGATATAAACATGTCGGCTGAGGCCAACAAAAGGGAATTTTTATATTTTTATTCAAATTTGTTAAAAAAATGAGCCATAATTGGCCGAAGGCCGATAAAAAGGGATTTTATGGTGTTTTTATTTAATATTGGGAGAAATAAGGCCCAAAATCGGCTGAAAGCCGAAAAAGGGATATCTTATTTATAATTTAATTTTGTTGACATAATGAAGCCCTCAAAACCGGCCGAAGGCCGATAAAAGGGCATTTTAATGTTTTTATATAAAATATTTTTGGAAATGAAGCCTCAATCGGCGAACGGCCGATAAAAGGGGACTCTATGTCTTATATAAATTTTGTGGGAAATGAGCCTCAATCGGCCCGAAGGCCGATAAAAGGGGATCTAATGTTTTGATTTAATCTTGTGGAAATGAGCCTCAATCGCCGAAGGCCGATAAAAGGGATCTTATGTTTTTTATTTAATCTTGTGGGAAATGAGCCTCAATCGGCCGAAGGCCGAAAAAAGGGGATTTTATGTTTTGATATAAACATGTCGGCTGAAGGCCAACAAAAAGGGAATTTTAATGTTTTTATTCAAATTGTAAAAAAATGAGCCCTAAATTCTGTCCGAAAGGCCGATAAAGGGAATTTATGGGTGTTTTTCTTTAAATTTTGATTAAAAATGAGCACCAAATTGGGCCGAAGGCCGGATAAAAAGTGATTTAATGTTTTTTTATTTAATTTGTTGAAAAATGAGCCCCAAGATTGGCCGAAGGCCGATTAAAGTGATTTTAATGTTTGAAAATGTTCCAAAACAAAATCAGCCCAAATCGGTCGAAGGCCGATAAACTGGATTATTATGTTTTAAAAATTTAAATTTGTTAAAAATGAGCGCCTGATTGGCCGAAGGCCGATAAAGGATAATTTATGTTTTTATATTTAATTTTTGGGAAATGAGCTCCAAATCGGCTGAAGGCAAACAAAAGGGAATTTATGTTTTTTATTCAATTTGTTTAAAAATGAGCCCCTCATCGGCCGAAGGCCGATAAAAAGGGATTTTAAATATGTGTTTTAATTTAATTTTGGCGAGAATGAGGCCCAAATCGCTGAAGGCCGAAAGGGATATCTTATTTATAATTAATTTTGTAGAATAATGAGCCTCCAAACCGGCCGAAGGCCGAATAAAAGGGGAATTTTATGTTTTATAAATCTTTGGAATGAGCTTCAATCGGCAAGGCCGATAAAAGGGGTTTTTAGGTTTTTATATAATTTTGTGGGAAAATGAGCCCTCAATCGCCGAAGGCCGATAAAAGGGGATCTTATGTTTTTTATTTAATTTTTGGGAAATGAGCCTCAATCGGGCCGAAAGCCGATTAAAAGATATCTTATTTTTAATTTAATTTTGTTGAATAATGAGCCTCAAATCGGACCGAAGCCCGAAAAAAGGTATTTTGTGTTTTATATACTTTTGGTGGAGAATAAGCCTCAATCGGCCGAAGGCCGATAAGGGGATTTTATTGGTTTTTATATAATTTTGTTTGGAAATGAGCCTAAATCGGCCGAAGCCGATAAAAAGGATATCTTATTTTCAATTTATTTGTTGAATTATGAGCCTCAATCGGCCGAAGCCCGATAAAAAAGGGTATTTTTGTGTTTTTTATATACTTTTGTGGAGATGAGCCTCACATCGGCCGAAGGCCGATAAAAGGGGATCTTATGTTTTTTTATTTAATCCTTGTGGGAAAGAGCCTCATCGCCGAAGCCCGAAAAAAGGGTATTTTGAAGTTATTATATATTATTGTGGGAAATGAGTTTTAATTTCGGCCCAAGGCCGAATAAAAAGGGGATTTTTGTTTTTATTATAATTTTGTGGGAAATGAGCCTCAATGGGCCGAAGGCGATAAAAGGAGATTTTATGTTTTTATTTATAATTTTTGGGGAAAATGAGCCGCCAAAAAAAATTGGGGGCCGAAAGGCCGATAAAAAAGTGGAATTTTATGTTTGAAATTTCCCACAAAATGAGCCCAAATTGGCCGAAGGCCGATAAAATTTGGGATTTTTTTGTTTAAAAATTTAAATTTTAAAAAAATGAGCCCACTGATGGCCGAAGGCCGATAAAGGGATATTGTTATGTTTTAATATTTATTTTTGGGAAAATGACTCCAAATCGGCTTGAGGCCAACAAAAAGGGAATTTTATGTTTTTTAATTTAATTGTTAAAAAATGAGCCCCTATCGGCCGAATGGCCGATAAAAAGGATTTTAGTGTTTTTATTTAATTTTGGGGAGAATGAGCCCAAATCGCTGAAGGCCGATTAAAGGGCTATCTTATTTATATTTTAACTTTTGTTGAATAATGAAGCCTCAAAATCGCCGAAGGCCGATATAAAGGGGATTTTATGTTTTTATATAATCTATTGGGAAATGAGCCTCAAAATCGGGGCCGAAAGGCCGATAAAAGGGGATTTATGTTTCAAATAATAATTTTGTGGGAAATGAAGCCTGAATCGGCCGAAGGCCGATAAAAGGGGATTTTTATGTTTATAGGTAATCTATTTGGAAATGAGCCTCAATACGGCCGAAGGCCGATAAAAGGGGTTTAGGTTTTTAATATATTTGTGGGAAATGAGCCTCAATCGGCCGAAGGCTGATAAAGGGGATCGTATTGTTTTTATTTAATTCTTGGGAAGAGAGCCTCATGCGGACCGAAGGCCGATTAAAAAGGATATCTTATTTTTAATTTAATTTTGGGTTGAATACATGAGCCTCAATCGGCCGAAGCCTCGATAACAAGGTATTTTGGGTGGTTTTTTATATACTTTTGTGGAGAATAAGCCTCAATCGGCCGAAGGCCGATAAAAGGGGATTTATGGTTTATATAATTTTGTTGGAAAATGAGGCCTAAATCCGGCCGAAGCCGATTAAAAAGGATATCTTATTTTCATTTATTTTGTTGAATTATGAGCCTCAATATCGGCCGAAGCCCGATAATATATTGGGTAGGTTATATAATACTTTTTGTGGAGAATGAGCCCAATCGGCGCGAGGCCGATAAAAGGGGACCTCATTATGTTTTATTTAAATCTTGTGGGAAATGAGCCTCATCGGCGAAGCCGATAAAAGGGTATTTGGAGTTATATAAATTTTGTGGAAATGAATTTTTAATCGGCCGAAAGGCCGATAAAAGGGGATTTTTTGTTTTTATATAATTTTGTGGGAAATGAGCCTCAATCGGCCGAAGGCCGATAAAAGGAGATTTTATTGTTTTTTATATAATTTTGGGAAAATGGAGCCCCAAATGGCCGAAGGCCGATAAAAAGTGCATTTTATGTTTGAAATTTCCCACAAAATGAGCCCAAATTGGCCGAAGGCCGATAAATTGGGATTTTTTTGTTAAAAATTAAATTTGTTAAAAAATGAGCCCCTGAATTGGCGAAGGCCGATAAAGGGATAATTTATGTTTTTATATTTAATTTTTGGGAAAAAAGAGCTCCAAATCGGCTGAAGGCCAACAAAAGGGAATTTTATGTTTTTTATTTTAATTGTTAAAAAATGACCCCTAATCGGCCGAAGGCCCGATAAAAAAGGATTTTAACTGTGGTTTAATTTAATTTTGGGGAGAATGAGGCCCCAAATCGGCTGAAGGCAGATTAAAGGGGATATCTTATTTTATATTTAAAATTTTGTTGAATAATGAGCCTCAATCGGCCGAAGGCCATAAAAGGGATTTTTATTTTTTAATTATAATCTATTGGGAAACTGAAGCTCAATCGGACGAAGGCCGATAAAAGGGGAATTTTATGTTTTCATATAATTTTGTGGAATGAGCTGAATGGCCGAAGGCCGATAAAAGGGGATCTTATGTTTTTATTAAGGAGTACTGGTCGCATTTTAAGGCCAAACACAGGGTTTTCAGCGTCGCCCTCAAAGAAATACTAGAAACACATGCGAAATATGGAATTTCAGTTTAGGGGATAATTGAAACATGTAATTTTGCTTCACAAAACAAATGCGGAGGCCTCTGATTAGCCGACCAATCAGGAACGACCTTTCAAAAGGTGGGCACATTTTTTCAACTTCAAAAGCCTACTCTCCGCTGAGTTTTGAAGATAGAGAATACTGTTATAGCTTTTAATTGACCACAGAGAACTGGGCAGAGCCCGAAGGTCAGATTTGCTCATTAAAATTTCATCCTGGAGCTTAAATGAGCAAAAAACTGTTTTTTTGGCTTTATTTTGAAGTGGGCCTTCGGGGAAAAATTACTACTCCTCCTGGATTTAAACGGCAGAAACCCTAAAACTGGTATTATAAGATCCCTAAGGTACGCGCCACCAGCCCCGAAGGTCCACAATTTCCATTTTGTATTTTTTCGTCTTTTTGGAAAAACAGCGATTCAAAATTTCCCAGAAATTTCCCAAAAATTTATGAAAAAAAATGAAAGAAATATTTTCTCAAATTTCGCGATAAAAATACTTTTTTCAATGACAATGAAATAAGACTTCTTATCAAACTATTTTTGTCCATATTTTCAGAAAAAACATTTTAAAGATAATCTAGAAAAATTCATGTCGGAAGTCTCTAAAATGTCGACCAAAGTACTCCCTTAAATCTTTTGGGAAATGAGCCTCAATCGGCCCGAAGGCCGAATAAAAAGGGATTTTTATGTTTTTATATATTTGTGGAAAATGAACCTCACTCGGCCAAGGCCGATTAAAAGGGATATCTTATTTTTAATTTAATTTTGTTGATAATGAGCCTCAAATCGGCGAAGCCCGATAAAGGGTATTTTGTGTTTTTTATATAATTTTGTGGGTAATGAGCCTTAACGGGCCGAAGGACGATAAAAGGGGATTTATGTTTTGACCTATCAATTTTTTGTGGGGAATGAGCCTCAATCGGCCGAAGAACCGATAAAAAGGGATTTTCATATTTTTTTCAATTAATTTGTGGAAAATGAGCCCTAAATCGGCCGAAGGCCGGAATAAAAGGGGAATTTTACGTTTTTAAATTTAATTTTTTTAAATGAGCCCTTAATCGGCCAAAGGCCGATAAAGGGAAATATTTATATTCTTATTTATTTTGGCTGAAAAAATGAGCAGAAAAAATTGCGAAATTTTCAGGGAAGTTTCCAAATATTTAAAAAATTCTGTATTTGAAATAAAAGTTAAAAAATTTAAGTTTAGTTTTGGAAAAAATTTGGCCAATTTTGAAAAGGAAATTTTTCAAATTTCGGAAAAATTACCTATTTTTTGACTTGAAAATTTACAAATTTTATAGAATATTTTGTTAATTTTTTTTACAAAATTTGAATCCTTTTTCTAATTTAAAATTCTTGTAAATGGCCTTTTTTCAAATTTTACAAAAATTAACTAATAAATTTTTTTTTTAAATTCATATTTAAATTTTTTCACAATTCGAAAATTTCTTCGAGATTTAAAATATTTTTGGCAAAAATTAATTTTCTTTATTATTTTAATTTTTCCAAATTTAAATTTTTACAAAAATTTAGAAAAATTTTTCTCAAAAATTTCATTATTTTTAACACAAATTGACAATTAATTATCAAATTCGACAATTTTTCTCTAAAAATTTTTTATAAATTTGACGATTTTTTAAAATTTTGGCAAATTTTTTTCGTTAAAAAAATTTGGCCGATTTTTCAAAAAGATCTGGCCTTTTTCTAAAATTTGACAATTTGTCCAAAATTCTGAATTTGAAGTCAATTGTCAAATTTCGAGAAAACTGTCAAATTTTTGAGAAAAATTGTCAAATTTTTTGAGAACATTGTCAGAATTTTTTGAAAACTTGTCAAATTTTTGAGAAAATATTAAAATTTGTGAGGAAAATTTGGTAAAATTTGTGAAAAACAATTGTCAAATTTTCAACCAGAAATCGTTTATAAAGTTTTAAAGTGATAAGAGAAAATTTTTAGCGAAATTTTTTTAAATATGGTTTTGAAAAAATTTAACTTTTTGTTAAATTTTGGAAAATAAGCTATTTGAAAGAAATTCTCAAATTTTAAACAATGGTTTTTAAATTTTTGGAGGAAAAATATCATTTCTTTAAAATTATCCATTTTCTTTAAAAAAATTGTTAATTTTTTTTTCAAAATTAGATAAGTTTTTTCCAAAATTTGAAAACTTCCTTCCGAATGGCCATTAATTTTCTAAATTAAAATGGTTGGTGTCGGTTTTGTTTTGGGGCTTTTTTTAGAATTAATTTACGATAATTAAATTTTGGTAGACTGAATTGACCGCAAGGAACTCGTGGTGGCAAATCTTTTTTTTCAAAAATCGTTAGAACGCAAGGCGTGATCCTAACAAACAAGCATCCTCAGATTTTTCCAACTGCCCTAGAATTGTTCGAGGCCATGAACTGAAAGGTAGCCCAAAAAGCGAGAAATTACCCCCGTTAAACTTAAATTGAGAAAATATAAAATCCAATTATCGGCCTTCGGCCGCATTTGTGGGCTCATTTTCCACAAAGTTTAATTGGAAACCTAAAACTCCCCTTATCGGCCTTCGGACCAAATTAGGGGCTCTCATTTTTAAACACATTTAACACATAAATCCTCTTTTAATCGGCCTTCGGCTTATTTGGGGCTCATTTTTTTTAACAGAATTTTAATTTTAACTATAATATCCCCCTTTATCGGTTTAGCGCTGGTTTTGGGGCTCATTTTTCAACAAAATTAAATAAAAACATAAAATCCCCTCTTATTCGCACTTCGGCCAAATACGGAGCTCATTTTTTAACAACCCTTTTTATTTAAAAACGTAAATCCCCTTTTAAATCGGCCTTGGCCGATTTGGGACTCAATTTTCAACCAAATTGAATAAAAAACATAAACATCCCCTCTTAGCGGCCTCGGCCGATTAGGGGCTCCATTTCGCACAAAAATCAAACAAAAAAACATAAAATCCCTTTTATCGCCTTCGGCCGATTTGGGGCTCAATATTTCAACAAAAATTAAATGAAAAACATAAATCCCTTCTTATCCGGATCTTCCGGCCGATTAGGGGCTCATTTTCTAACAAATTTAAATTTAAACGTAAAATCCCATTTTATCGGCCTTTGCCGATTTGAGGCTCATTTTTTTTGACAACATTAAACACATAAAGTCTTCTAAATCGGCCTCCACGGCGATTTGGGGCCTCATTTCGCAACAAAATAGAATTAAAAACATAAAATCCCCATTTATCGGCCTTCGGCATTTGGGAACTCAATTTCAACAAAATGAATAAAAAACATAACATCCCTCTTATCGGCCTTCCGGCCGATAAGGGCTCATTTTTTTAACAAATTCAAAACAGTACAATTCCCCTTTTAATCGGCTCGGCCGATTTGGGGCTCATTTCCCCAACAAAATTAAATGAAAAACCTACAATCCCTCTTATCGTCCTTCGGCCGATTAGGGGCCCTCTTTTCTAACAAATTTAAAAAACGTAAAATCCCCTTTTATCAGCCGATTAGGGGCTCAATTTTTTAACACATTTAAAGCATAAAACCTCTTTAATCGGCCTCGTCTTATTTGGGGTCATTTTTTTAACAAATTTAATTTTAAATATAATATCCCCCTTTAATCGGGTTTAGGCTGGTTTGGGGCTCATTTTCAACAAAATTTAATTAAAAAACATATAAATCCCCTCTTATCGGCCTTCGGCCAAAATAGGAAGCTCATTTTTTAACAACTTTAATTAAATAGTAATATCCACTTTTATCGGCCTTCGGTCGATTTGGGGCTCATTTCCAAAAAAAAAATAAATAAAAAAACATTAAATCTCTTTTTATCGGCCTCGGCCGATTTGGGACTCAATTTCCAACAAAATTAAAATGAAAACATAAACAATCCCCTTACTTATCGCCCTTCGCCGATTAGGGTCTTCATTTCTAACAATTTAAAATTTAAAACGTGAAAATCCATTTTTTATTCGGGCCTTTGGCCGAATTTTGGGGGCCTCATTATATCTCACATTTTGAAACAGATAATTCTTCTAAAAATCGGGGCCTTCGGCGATTTGGGGCTCATTCCCACAAAATAAATTAAAAAAACCATAAAATCCATTTATCGGCTTACGGCCGATTGGGACTTCATTTTCAACAAAATTGAATAAAAAACATAACCATCCCTCTTAGCGGCCTTCGGCCGATTAGGGGCCCAATTTCCCACAAAATCAAAATAAAAAAAACATAAAAGTCCCCTTTTATCGGCCTTCGGCCGATTTGGGCTCATTTTTCAACAAAATTAAAATGAAAACATAAAATCCTTCTTATCGGCCTTCGAGCCGATTTAGGGTCTCATTTCTACAAATTTAAATTTAAAACGTGAAATCCCCTTTTACGGCCTTTTGCAGATATTGGGGCTTTCATTTTTTCACACATTTTTGAAAAAACAACAAATCTTCTAAAATCGGCCCTTCGGCGATTGGCTCATTTCCCACAAAAAAAATAAAACCATCAAATCCCCTTTTATCGGCCTTCGCCGAATTGGGGCTCAAATTTTCAACCAAAATTAAATGAAAAACATAAAATCCCTCTATTCGGCCTTGGCCGATAGGTCTCATTTTCTAACAAAATTTAAATTTAAAACGTGAAATCCCATTTTATCGGCCCTTTGGCCGATTGGGGGCCATTTTTCAACATTTGAAACATAAATTCCTTCTAAAAAATCAGGCCTTCGGCCGATTGGGGCTCATTTCCCACAAAATAAAATAAAAAAACATAAATCCCTTTTATCGGCCATCGGCCGATTTGGGACTCAATTTTCGACAAAAAATTGAATAAAAAACACATACCATACCCTCTTAGCGGCCTTCGCCATTAGGGGCTCAATTTCCCACAAAATCAAATAGAAAAACTAAAATCCCCTTTATCAAGGCCCTCGACCGATTGGGCTCAAATTTTTCAACAAATTAAATGAAAAACCATAAAATCCCTTCTTATCGGCCTCGCCGATTAGGGGCTCATTTTCTAACGAAATTTAAATTTAAACACCGTAATCCATTTTATCGGCCTTTTGGCCGATTTGAGGCTCATTTTTTAAACACATTTAAAAACATAAAGTCTTCTTAAATTCGGCCTACGGCCGGATTGGGGCTCATTTCCCACAAAATACAATTAAGAACATAAAATCCCCCTCTTATCGCCCTTCGGCCGATTTCGGGCTCAATTCCAACAAAATTTAAGTGTAAAAACCATAAAATCCCTCTTATCGTCCTTCGGCCGATAGGGGCTCTTTTCTGACAAATTTAAATTTAAAACGTAAATCCCCTTTAATGGTTCCGATTTGGGGCTCATTTTTTAACACATTGTAAACATAAAAATCCTCTTTAATCGGCTTCCGATTATTTGGGGCTCATCTATCAACCAAATTTAAAAAATTTTTAAATATAATATCCCCCTTTATCGGTTTAGGCTGGTTTGGGGCTCATTTTCCAAACAAAATTAAATAAAAAACATAAAACCCCTCTTATCGGCCTTTCGGCCGATTAGGGGCTCATTTTTTAATGCATTTAGAATTTCAAAACCTACAATCTCTTTTTTATCGCCTTTGGCCGATTTTGGGGCTCATTTTCTTGAAAATTCAACAAAAAACATAAAAATTCCCTTTTGTCGGCCTTACGGCCGATTTTGGGACTGCATTAATACACAAAATTAATGAAAAAATATAAAATACCCATTCCATACGGACCCTTAGGCGATCGGGGTTTCATGTTCCACCAATCAAATAATAAACATTAAATCCCCTTTTTATCGTCTTCGGCCCGATTAGGGGCTCATTTTTTATCAAATTTCAAAATCTTCTTTTTATCGGCCTTCGGCTATTTTCGGAACATTTTACAACAAATTTAAATTAAAACTATAATATCCCCCTTTATTGGGTTAGGCTTGGTTGGGGCTTATTTTTAACAAATTTAATTTTGAGACAACTTTATTTTTTTTGGCCCCGTCAGCAATCAGCAAAAATGTAGGGGGGGGGGGGGGGGGGGGGGGGTGAATTTGTTTCACAAAACAAAAAAATTTGAAAAATCAGCGAAAATATCTCCAAAAATGGCTTTATTGATCCATAACCCTCAAGCATATAAAAAAAGTTCCGCCGAGGCATAAAACCTTCCAGGGAGGCTATACCTTGAGCGTTGTTAACCAGAAAATTTTATAAGGTAACCCTCAATTTTTTTCTTTTATGATACAGATAGAAGAGTTAAATTTTTAATAAAATTTCTTCATCTTCCAGAAATTATATGTTTAATTTAGAAAAAAACGTTTTAAAGCAAGGTTAATTAAACCACGTTTGATATATGATCAACGCGCCCTCAGAAGCTACAAATCCTAACTATTTGAAAAATGCGAAATCTGAGCATTTGATTGGTTGATTCATTTCCTAATCTGACAAATTGAAAATCGGATTATTCCTTATTCAAATCGGTTTTGATTGGGTGCTAATATCTTGCGTTGTTTGTATCATTCAAATAGTTAGGAATTTGTACTCTGGGGCCGTTGATTCCCTATCAATGAATACTTCCTACTCATGGTAGGCTCGAGAAAATGTAATATTATCTGAATAATGCGCAAGTGCTCTGTTATACTCATAATCATCTGTTGAGAAATAAAAAAAATTTTGTAATAAGTTCAAAAGTATTGCATGTTAAAATCAAGTCTTCATAAAAAAATTGTTAAGTCTTCTCGATTTTAAAATGTTTTGATTATTATTACAATATTTGACAATTTGGTATAAGGAGTACCACTCTGGTATGATTTTACAAATAATATTTTTTCAAATATAAATGCATTTTATCCATGCTAAATGTCAAAATAAAATATGTTAAAATCCACTCCCCAAAAAATATTTTTGCTCCAGGTATGTCCAGAATGCTAATTATCTCGCAAATTGTAACTCCAAAACACTTTCCTAAAGATTGGCTTTTTGAAATTTTAATTCACAAATTTGGATCAAAACAATTCTTTCATTCGGAAGTAAAAAACTTAAGGCGAACAAATCGTCTATCACATGTCAATTGTCATAAAATTTTAACCTTTATCCGAAAAAACATTTAAGAAAATATATTTAAATTCAAATTGTTTGAAGTTGCACAATAGTATTTATAAGGAGAAAGTATTTTATCCTTTGCGATGATTTTCCCATATATTTTTGCTGATTTAAAGTGGCTTGAGTCGTTTCAAAAAGCTATATGCCTCGGAAGGGTTAAGATGTGCCTTTCAGCGAATGGCGGGGCTCCTGATAAAATTGGGTATACCATTTCAAGGGGACTAGCTCAAACTTATACAACAATACAAATATTTATCTTATTTCGCTCTAGCAAGCTTCTGTGTTACCATAGCGTAAACTTCATAATACGGTTTTAAGAAAAACAGCTTATGGTGGCTCTTTTGTGTGTCAAATCTCAAAAAATAAAACTTCCGGTTTGTCATCAAACAAATAAATCGCCTCTAGCGCCACCTGTGGTAATTTTTAGACACATTGTTGATTACACCAGTCTCCAAAAAGTAGCTTATTGCGCATCTTTTGGAGTACTACTCTATAGTCGATTCTGATTGTTTTATTTCGACCAATGAGGAACTCCCCCCTATGGCTCATTGTTCAATACTTTCACTATTCAAAAAAAAAGCAAAAAAAAATAATAATTGGTACAATTGCAAGAAAAATAAGGATAATGCGAGCTAATTTAGACGCGTTAGAACAGCAATTTACCGTCAAAAATCCAGCAGAAATAAAAAAATTAATGCTTATTTTCGCTCTAGCAGCTTCGTGGATGTCCATAGACTTAAACTTCATAATACGGTTTCCAGAAAAAGCTAATGGCACATCTTTTGGGTGGTGTCAAATCTCAAAAATACAACTTCCGGTTTGTCACTCAAAAACCATAAAATCGGGCCTCTAGCGCACTGTGGTATATTTTAGACACATTGTTAATTAAGTCTCCAAAAAGTTNTTCGAAAAATGCTGAACTTTGGAAAACGGAGCATAATTTATTTCCAAAATTTTTTCTCAGTAGATTTCAGCACGGAAACTTAAAGCGCTCCGAAAACAAATAAATCTGAATTTTCGATTTTTGCCGTGATAACCCTCAAACCAACTAAAATAGATTCAAACAGGTGAAGTATTCGATATCCTTCTCCAAACCTAACGCCCCCTTAAAAATTTATGTCAATCTTCTTAAAACGTGACTCATGGCTCTCTATGTCGTTGTGATCGATTTACCGATTCAGCCAATCAGGGCCCTGCAGAGCCAATGTAATGATCTCTTTTTCCTCGATTTATATTTAGGTGGCGTTAAGTCAATCTTAGAAATACTCACTATCTCTATAGCGCGTGTTCGAATCCTACTCATGTTATCTTAAGATAAAGTGATTGCTTGAGTGATTACACACTAATCAACTTTGGCGGTCTCAATATCAAGTAACCTTGCCTATAATCATAATAAAGACAATCACTAAGAAAACATTAGTGAGATTCGAACAAGCGCTATACAGATAGTAAGCATTTTTAAGTTAAACTTTGGTTGAGATATAGAGATATTGAGAGGATATTGAGAGGAAAATATTTATTATATCAATTACGGGGGCTCCTGGTCATTTGTGGCTTAAAATCTAGTGAAAATGACCAGAAGCCCCCGTAATCGATAAAGTATCTTACAGTATCTATCCTTGAGTATCTCAGATTAATTATCTGCCAAAAACACCAATTTTATCATCAAAAAGGGTTAACTGCTAAAGCTTTCACAAGCTTTCAATACAATTTTAAAAAATTTGCATAAATTTTGTTTTCTAATGTTTACAAAATAAGGCACCATAATTATTCATTAGAAATCAAATTACATCAATCCTTGAATATTTAACTTTACTTGCATTTCTTCACATGAACATAGTCTTTCTGGTTCATGATCTGTAATACAGATTCTGTATGATTTATATTGTTCTGTGGTTTCCGTAGAAAAATCTGTATAATTAATTTATAGAAAATTTTAAAAATTACCTTAGCAAAAAATGTTTTCCGTTCCTACATACCCTAAACTGAGGTAGGAACGGAACAAATCGACGACATGAGATTTATAAATAATATTTTATCAACGTTTCGACTTTATTGTGTCATTATCAAGATTGTGAAGTGATCAGTTCAGGAAATATGTTAGAGGTCCAGTTTGAGAATGTATTTAGCACAATTTCGAGTAATCCCTAAAATGCTTGAGAACTAAAACGACGTTTTTTGAAACGGATTCCTAAGAGGTGCGAAAATAGTATCGTGTGGGCAAAATCAATTTTAAAAAATGCCCACATATCAAAATAATGTAAAAAAG
>SCLH01000797.1:40630-60684 GCA_004367855.1 Oikopleura vanhoeffeni
TGACAGTTATGCAACTTTCTCTGAGATTAATTAGGTTGCGCGAAAATAACTGCTCGAAAACAAGTTAATGTTTTCGTCCCTTATTCTGCTTGTAGCTCTAGAGAGAATCACACCAAATAAATAATGAAACTATTAAATAATTGTATTATATTTGCATAGCCTAGAACCCGCATTAACATCCTTAAATATTATTAAGTGGAAAACCTTGCTTCAAACTGGTTACGGGTTTTAAGTTGTTGAATTTTAATCCGTAACAATTGAGTTTGTTCAAAATTGTTATTGCTGAAGATTCGTTAATTTTGTGTTTGAAAATATGTGTCTCAATTATATTTCTGAATTGTTTGCAATTAATGAAACCTCCATTTAAAACATCTTCTTTTTTCCATGCATTCTTCAAAACAGTATATCCAGCGCCTTTTTATCGTTTAAAAAAACTATATCTTTCAGTTATCAGTGAACCTATGATCGAACTGATCGTCGAAGACCTTCGCGTCCAATTTCAAGCTTCGTTTAATACTTTTAAATTAGTTACAAATGAGTGAAACGTCCTTATTAGAATGTTGAAAACCAATTTAAACTGATTTTTTTCAAATTTTAGTATATTTCGACAATAATTAGTACATCAATCAATTTCATTAAAACGATAAAAAGGCGCTGGATATACTGTTTTGGAAGAATGATGGAAAAAAGAAGATGTTTTAAATGGAGGTTTCATTAATTGCAAACAATTCAGAAACTATTAATTGAGACACTATTGGTCAAACACAAAAATTAACGATCTTCAGCAATAAACAAAGTTTTTGAACAAACTCAATTGTTTACGGATTTAAAATTCAACAATCTTAAAAACCCGTAATCCTAGTTTGAAGCAAGGTTTTGTCCACTATAATAATCAGTTTACTTAAGGATGTTAATGCGGGTCTTAGAGCTATGCAAATAAATACAATGTATTTTAATAGTTTCTTTATTTATTTGGTGTGATTCTTCTAGAGCTGAAAGCAGAATGAAGGGAGACGAAAACATTAACTGTGTTTTCGAGCGATTATTTTCGCGCAACCTAATTATCTCAGAGAAGTTGCATACTGTCATCAGCCCTCCAGATTTATTAGGTTTTTGCTTATATTGTTTAAATATTTCTTTCGGTGAAGTTTTCTTTGGCGATTGGTTTCTTAAGACCATTTCGAGCTGGAACTACTAAAATAGGGATTTTACGTTTTACGCCTACTCGGCTATTTTTAGTAATTTAAAACGAGAGGATTTCTTGACTCTGAAAGTCTATATTGAATCTATAGCTCTTCCCCCCAGATTCAGAGGTAAGATCTAGAAATTCGAACAATCGTTTTGTCAAATCGAATTGTTTGTAATTTGACGGGTCGCTGGTAGCAAAACCCTGATTGTGATTTAGATTGGGAATTCTTATTTTTTTTGTTGATTTGCATCATTTTTGTCAAAAGTTGGGTTATTTTATGAAATTATATTTGACCTGACAAATTTTCGGTGTTGTCCTCTTCATTTTTCCGAAGAATCGGATTCGCAATTTTTGGCGTTGTCCGATTCTATTTTATTTTTGGCGAAAGAAGGATTCCCATTTCAGAGGCAAAAAATTAAAGTAGTTTGGACAAGGGATGAAACTGACTCTCATTTTTTAGTTCGGTTGCGTCAGAAAATTTATTTTTTTTTAATTGTAACAATATTTTTCTAAAATACTTTCTGAAAGAATATTTTTGAATTTAATTTCATTTTTGAGAGCAAAATTTTTTATCAAATTTTAAAAGCTCGCGTGAGCGATTGTGAAAATTCGGGTTATTAGAACTGAGAAAAGTTGACTTCGGTGCGAATCTGTGCACGGTAAAGTATTGCTGGCTAAATTCGCAAAGAATATTTGTTGTTCATATTCTCCGATAAAATTCGTTACTGTGGTATTCACAGCACTTCAATAACTGAATTCATTCATTGTTATAGTTCTTCGTGGGAGCGTTAACGTTTGGCTAATTCTTGAATTGTATTGTTTTAATTCAAATTTGACAATAATTCTTTAAAGTGACAATCTTCCAAATTGACACAGTCAGAAATTTTAAATTTTTAACAGTAGAATTCCATGACGTGTCCCGTAACGAGGTACTACATCCTCTTCTTATAAGGTTAAATTTAGCAAAAAATTTATTTATTTTGGCCCTTATAAGAATAAAGTCCACACTTTTTATTTGATTGTTTTGGCCTTTTGAATTTACGCTCTTTAGCGCTTTACGTGGGTATTTTTTTTTTAATTCCTAAGTTGCAAGTCAAAACCTTTTTAGGATTTCAATTGATTAAGACAGAGCATACGAACGATATTCCAAGTGGACCTTTTGTTTTTGATTTGTTCATTCTTCTATTTGTTCTCTTATAATAAAAATTTAATAACATATATTATTTGAAAGTCACGTACAGGGTCCGTAGCCGAATTGTTACATTGGTCCGGGACCATCATGTAAGGAGTTTAATTGCTGGGTTCTAGGTCTATGCATAGATAGAATACAATTATTAAATAGTTGTCATTATTGTATTGTGGTTGTTGATTCTCTCTAGAGTCTAAAAACAGAATGAGGTGATGCTGAGAACAATTAACTTGTTTTCGTAGACAGTTATTATTCGTCGCCGAGCCTTAATTAAATCTCTAGAGAAAGTTGCATAACTGGTCACAATATAAGTACAAACTTATCCTTCGTCCCTCATTTATTTTCTCTACTATACGGTTCAGGTAGGATTATACACTACTCTATAGTACGAGACTCTCTTTTTGAAAATTAAGCGCGTCTGGTTCTTAGATTATTATTTCATTTTTTTTTGGTGTAGTACCGTGAAGGGGATTGTGGGTGAGTAGTTATTTCGGACCACGCAGTTTCTCAAACTTCGGGTATTTGATTTTTTTGTATCCGACCATCCAGCACCGAGACTTGATTGGGCAATTAAAAAAGTTCATTACACGAAAAGCTATTCTAGAATATCGGATTTTGTCTGCAAAATAATTTATTATTTAAAATTATGGACATAGGGTAGTCTTCAAATCCACCGAAGAATAATACATCACAGCCGCGAAACATTAAATGAAAGTTTTCAATCTTATATTGTGTAAGTTCTTGCTCCTTCATTCAATATTTTCATTTTCATCCAAATTCCAATAGTAATCAATGGCGCGCATTAAATCAGCATGAAAATAGTGATTGCGATAATATAAAAAAAATTTTATTTAAATTTGCTTTGGTTTAAAAGTAATAGGATAATAGAGGGAATTATGAATAAGAGAAAAGAAATCGCACTTGTGCCGTTCGTGAGCGTATACTTTTTTTTGTAAAATAATCTTCATTTTGCCTATATTTACTTTGCAAGAATTTTTCAAAAATAATTTTCGGCGAATTAAGATTGAATTTATAACATATGCTTGGTTTAAATTGTAGAGAATTTTTTTCTGATTCAATAATAATCGGGCATTATGTGATTTTGGATACGGGATATGACGGTGAACGGCAGGATGAAAAGAAATACCAGCAATAGGTTTTATGCATTTAACAGGTTGATGTGATAATATTTCTAGAATGAATCAGTTTTTGACTTCTCAAGTTTACGGACTACAATATACAATTGGAAAAATAAACGTTCACTCAATTCTCACAAAAATTATTTCGAGTTTAAAAACGCCTTATTTTCCCCAGCCATTACTGGAAGCACCCACAATCCCCTTAATAATTTCATCTACAATACACAAATAATTACTTTTGCAATAAGGTTTCAAGCCGCATGATCGATCATAAAATAATATCAAGTATTTTCAATGGACATATTATTTTTTTCCCAACCTCAGTCCATCTTCAAAAATGAATGGATCTCATTAGCGCGTGTTCGAATTCCCACTTGAATGTTGTCTAGATACGTATTGCCGTGTGATTACGCACCAATCAACTTGATTGTCCCCAATACCAACCACCGTGCTATAATCATACTTCCAGACAATCACTCAGACAAACATTAGTGGAATTTCGAACCACGCGCTATAGAGATCCATTTCATTTTTAGATGGACTTAGGTTGGGAAAAGAACACGGTCTCTCGACCCGTTAATATTTTGTTCCCAAAACCCACAAATCTTATTTTTATTACAATGACTGCAGGCTTATTGAAAAATTTCATATACTTTATTTATGCTAGAGTTTTCGAATCCCGAACCAGTTATAACCACCAATGAAATTCACTTCACTGATATTTTGGTCATTTTCAAGTCACAACAAAAAGAGAATTGGGACTTGCCGCCTTGTGAAGTGATACGAAATTACAACACGAAATGATAATCTTGGACAGCGTTTAAGTTGAATATGAATTTTCTGGAGTTTTTTATTAATCGACGCAACTATAGGTTAAAAAATTCTTAAGTTAACTCTCACATCCAGACGAGAACTCGCCGCACACCCAAAAGCCTATCTGAAGGCACTACTTTGGAGCGCTTTTCAGGGAAAACTAGAAATAATTTCATTAACTTATTTTGCATGAATTGAGATCCAAGGTAAAGGAATAGAACACTTAACATTTGTAATTTCGGGAAGTCTTGAAACTAATATACTGCGAGGAAGAGAGGTTCACTCACCTTGCATTTCTTGAAAATACCATACATTTTTACAGAATACTATCTGATTACAATTAACTGGCTCCAGACTATTTTAGCGGTTCGAGTGTAATATCTCGATGGCTTTACAAAAACAATATTCATATTCGACGCGCGTCGATAAATTGTAGAAAAATGTGAAAAATATGCTATTCAGGCTGATAACTCACAGAATCAGAACATCTTAGTTTTTCTACACTTGACCGATTTGTCTTTGTCGGCTTCTAATTTGGGTAATTAGCCGTCAATTCTTTCGGAAAATATAATTTCTTAAAATCTTTTTTATTATTTGAGTTTCATAAGAAATCACTTGTGATAGAAAATTCTTCGTGATAGAGAATTCAGAAAAAAATAAACTTATATAAAAATATCTCAAATACTTCCTTGAAAACTGGCTTCCTTCAGAATTTATATAATGTTATCGTTTTCACACAATTTAATTTTTAACAAAAATTTTGGCGAAAATGCCAAAAAAAAATAGGAAGAATACTTTCGAACAGAGTATCCGTATAAAATTTCTACAACAATTTTTGACATAAAATTGCAAACTCTAGAGCAGGTATATTGTAGTTGTGACGATGTTATTCTGCGGCTTTGGCTCCCCAAAATTTTCTGCCTTCAGATAGTGCTAAAGGTGTGAGGGGGTTAATAAGATTATTTATTTTTAATTATCGGAGCATAAAATTGTGTGACATTTGAATGCTTATTTAAGAGGAAAAAGCTTGATAGGCACTTGTCAAAAAAATTGGGCTTGTTTACGAGAACTTTCTTGAGATCATTTATTGCAGGATGCGTTTATCAGTATGAATTTCAACTTTTCTAGTAGAGGTAAAATTTTGAACTTGACTTTGATTTTTTTTGTATTTACCTCTAAAACTCTCAAAAAACTTTAAAAAGGTGGATATCGAAGATAATTCCTCTTTCTCCTGTTTTCTTACTCCGCGTCCATAACTTTGATGTCAAGAAGAATTAGCCAATCAAATCGCAACTTATTTTTTTAGAATCGGTTTGTGATGTGATTGGTTCACAATTTTTCGTGACATCACAGTTATGACGGGGGGGGTCAGAAAAAGCAGGAGAAAAGGAATTATCTTTCAATATAAATTAAATCTCTCTGGCAAAAGAGCTTATTATGGGATTTTTTTTTGAAAAAATTTCCATAATAATGGGCTGAAGTTACTTTTGGACATGAACACGCTGCCTCTATGTATTTTTGACCTAACTCTCCTATCACCAGAGTTTATTTCACTAACTATTTAACGAATGTTTTAGATTCAATATAGTTTTGATTTTAGGGGATGGGATATTTAAATTTGATATTTTATATTTTAAATGCCTCAAATGAAGTTATCTAAGATAAGAAATAAATCGTGTACCGTATATGTTTTTTTTCGTGCAAACAAAATCAAATATCGGAGGAATTCTCCCAGGATTAAAGCGTTCTCCCGGATACTTAAGATTTTGTTCGCACTAACAAAACACCATACTGTAGATGCAATTTTTGAGAAGTTATTGTCTTTCGAACGCGCGTCCTATTCATAATTAAGCAAAAATTAATATCAATGATAGTATATCACCCCTTTTTTGACAATAACGAGGAATTTTTTGAAGCTATGGAGAACATTTAGCAGACAATTGCAGTTTTCACAAGAACATTGGCCCTGATAGTAAATGTAATAATTTCTTAAGTTTTTAAAAACATTGGACAAATTTGCTGCGAGAAAATAATTTGGGGAATTTTAACCAGTAATTTAAAACGGATTGAATATGCGACTGATTCATCACACCGTACAGTTAGGTTAGGAACCAGTAAAAATCGACCAGCTCAGATTTTATTAATTTTACGGACCACTTTTTTAGTTTCTGTGCTGAATTGACCCAGAAAATTTTGGGATAAAAAATTATGTCCAGTTTCCAAAAATCAGCATTTTTCCCGAAAATTTATGCCTATTATTAAACTTAAATGTTAGGCTTGTATTTTTTGTTCGAAATTTTTCTTCCCCCAAAAAAATAAAAATGTTGAGCTTAACTTTTTTTGGGGTTAAGGGAAAAACCCCCGGCAGTTTTAAAATGGCCAAGCCCCGTTTCGCGCTCTGTGGAGCCAGATTATTAAAATGTCAATTATCTATGGCTTTTCAGTTTAGAGACCGACAGTAGCGTTATTCTACCAATAAGTCTACGGTGTGAAAATTATCTCGCTGATGATAAAAAAAAATTTCAAACGATGTTAACATTTTGAGGATACTAGCCTAAGTGAGGCGTGCATTCGTTGGCCGATCAGCGCGAAGCGCACTCAAGAGACTTGAAGACCCAACAACAATTTATTTTGTATAGGTCCCTATTCAAAAAAAAGAAAGCTAAATATTTTTATTGAATAACTATTTGCCCATTTCAAGCTAGCCGACAATTTGTCTGCGAAGACTTGAAAACATGTTTTAAACTCCTTGAACTACCGACACTTTTCATTGGTTAATGCTGACATTTTTTTTTAAAAAAAGTGTATTTTTCATTTCGCGCCGACCGGAGAATCTTGGTCTGGAAATCTGGTTTAAAAACGCCTATCTTTTGCCTAGAAACGTTTTGAAAAAAACCCATATCTTTTTGCCTTATACACGCCGCACGCCAGGAACGAATAAAGTTATTTTTCAAATACGTAGGTTTTTTGCGGAGGCTTATTCGAAGCGGAATCAGGTGAAATCTGGCTTAAAGGTGAAGTTTTGAGCGAAAAAACTTTTCCGGGGACATAGACGAAAGGCAAAAAATAGGGGTTTTTTTTCCAAAACTTCTTTAGGCAAAAAGATAGCGTTTTGCGAAAAGCCAAAAATAAAGGCATTATTTTAGAATTTTTATGAAGAGCCAAACTATTCAATTAAATTGTCGTTTTATTCTATTTATCTGTACAGTTTGATTTGCTTCAAAAATCTGCACACAATTTTTTGTGTCAAATATTTCCCAGATTCTTTCATAGGCATTTTTTTCACGATAGCTATCTTATTCTGTGTGCATTTTTTTGTTAGAAAAACTAATATTGATAGCTTTCGATTTGATTACAATCAATTTCAAAATCAGAACTTTTTCGTACTGAGATATTTTCGGCCAGATTGGGTCGGAGTAATTCGCGAGTATAGGCCTCGAGTGATTGCAAATTAAAGGCCTACTATTGTAAAGATTCAGAAGGATCGATTAATAGTGTTATACAGGTTACAAATTAAGGTTGGATTTTTAAATTTAAGTTGTTTATTAAAGGTTTGGTTATGTTGGGTATCATGAGCCCTTTCAAAAGCTACTCTTTCATGCGCCAATTATTTAAATTGGTTTTGAGGCCTGTTAAAGTGCTCATATAGATTGATCTTGTTGCGTGATGCTCGGATCAAGACGGTGATATCGGGCCTTCTAGCGCTTCTCATGATAGTTATACAATCATAATATGCTCTATTAATGCGAATTTGCCACACGTATTATGTTCTTGGATCCTTATTTTGAGATATCGAGATGTGCCTATTAGGTGGCTCACATGCACATGTAAATAAGATATACTGTGTTGGGGTCAAAGTTAGGGTTTAAAAGGGTTTTAGGCGGGCGCGATTATTTTTCAAGGGTGATAGTTTTTAAAGCAAACTTTGTAAATTGGTAATTGGGTGTATTTACTCATAAATTTTTTTCAAGTTTGTGCAATTGAACTCATTCTATAGCTTGTATATTGGAGACTTAGAATAAGAGTTGATTTTCTGGGGTCATTAGTTCAGCTTCTTCGTATAGCTTATTAGGATCAGGGGCAAAATTTTCGGTTTTTTACTTCTGCTATCTTATTTTTAACGTAAATTTTTTCGGGTTTACAAATTTTCACAAAAATATATTCGAATATTTCAAGTGCTAGGTTTCTATTTTTTCATTATTGGTCAATATATACGCACGGCATTATTTTCGCCTATAAGTGATGAGTTTTTTTTACTGGTTGGGGGCATCTTGATTGTTGGTAATTTCATTATACTGGATATCATTGCTAGTTTTTCTTTACTGTTGCAAGTCAAGATTTTTCCGTCTTTACGAACAAGCTTTTGTATTCTTATAACAGTTGAATCATTAGACATTCTCACAAGTAAATTTTAGGATGCTATCAAAGTTGTTCATTTTTTCCAATATAATATTTTTGTACCGTTTTTCGGATCATTTAAAAGCAATCATTACTATCTCACCATTAAAAGGGTATATTTTGGTCCTAGAGCTTGTTTATTTATAGTATTTTCAAGCAGATAGAAAGATGTTATGATTGCAGGGCTTAATTTCGACCATGCTGAGTCCCTCTTTTCTGTCGATAAGAAGCCATTAAGTGGACGAAAATGCCGCTAAAATTTTAAAAGGACGCCGATTAAAATTCCTTCTGAAATATTTTTTTGTGTGGGAAAATGTTTCTTTGACCTTATTTCAGCAAAATATTCAGTAGTTCACTATATATGTTTGTCAACATATAATAACTACCCTGTGCATTTATGCTTGTGTATAGAGATTCAGCATCAAACTTACTTTGCAAAATTTGTGTAAATTTTGGTGTTATCTCTTTAAATCTTTTTGTAAAATGCATTTGCTTGACACTGAATAACTACGACTTTTTATAGCGGGTTCAGATATGAGAATGTATCTTTCAGCAGCCCGACGTGATAAAAAATTTAGAATTAATATGGGCCTTAAGGGGCATTCCCGCTTGGTACTTTCAGGAATCTCATGCCCTTTTTTAATTGGAGTGGATAAGCTGTTAATAGCCTAAAATTAGAATTGCTAATATAGGGTTTTAATTTTGAAATAAGTTTTTTGGAAGTTCTTATATCGAATTGTAGGGGATTATTTGTAATTTTTAAAATTTATCAGGATCTGAAACCGAATTAATTTTATGAACATAAGATCATCAAGGTTCATATGAGCCAAATTTTTAGTATTTATCAATTTTTCTATATAAGAATGTGTTTATTTTGTTCAAAATTGTTTCAGGTCCTTTTGCAATATCTGAATTAGGTATGTTAACATTATGGCAATTTTTTGCATTTCCGAAGGTCACATGATCTCACTTCTGCTATTTGAACGAATTTATTTCAGATTTTGGGCATAATCCACCCCAGTGTGAAAATAATGATTCACTTTTGTGAAGAATTTGGGTGTTTATTGGCAATACCTCCCATAGGGTTTATACCTTAATTTAAATTTGTTTAATATTATCAGGAATAATTCATTATTTTTTGAAATTGATAGTGATTTCTGCATAATTTCATTCTTTTTGAATTATTTTTGAGTAAAAATCTAATTTTTTGCCTACGATAAATCGTGCGGTATCTTTATTACGGACCTTATTTTAATGTTAGTTATAGTTTTTTCAAGGTTTAACGTTGATGATGAGAGAGAGAGTAGCTTATACGTTGTAGTTCAGTTCATAAATTAAATTCTAGATTTTTCTCTAATGTGTTCATCCAGTTTATTTGTATGTTGTTTTTCACGATGACTTCAAAATGTTTGGTTTTTTTTTCGTCCTGAGCTGTATTAATGGGTTCTGGAAATTTGCGAGTGATTGTTCGGGCAAACTAGCTCTGAGTTTCGTTCTTGAACATTCCGTTAGGATATTTACGTGTCCATCGCCCAATTTCCCCTCTTGTGCAATTTGCGAAAATATTTTTTCGTAGTGTCTTATCAAAAGTCTCTGTACATAATGGTTTAAATGTTCTTTTTTGGTTTCAGAGATATGTTATTAATCTGTTGGTCCGAAACGGAACTCCATCTTTCAAAAAACGATCAGCTCTACTATCTGCTATAGCGCGTGTTCGAATCCCACTAATGTTGTCCTTAGTACGGAGTTATCTTGAGATGATTAGATAGGCAAAGGTGCTTGATATTGGAACCGCTATAATTTATCGATGTGTAGTATCACTCAAGACAAATTACTTAGGAAAATCACTTCTCAGACAACACATCGAGTGGGTCGAAAACACGCGCTCGTATAAGGATGGTTAATGGCGTTTTTGAAGATGGAGTGTCCGTTCGTCGGATAAGGATATGTGCCTTTTTTTTAGAAAAACTTAATAATTGTAAGTCTTTCGATATTATTATCAATCATTTTCTATCCGATATTTTTCGTACTGAGAATATCTTTCGCAGATATGTTGGTGGTAGCTAAGTAATGTGCAAATCACTCGAGGGCCTTACTGCCGAAATTACTCCGACCCCAATCTGGAAATATTCTCAGTGCGAAAAAGTTGGTGATTTGTAGAAGATTGTAATAAATCGAAAGCTTATCAATTATTAGTTTTTCTAAAAAAATGCACATTATCCTTTTCCGGAATGACGGAACTCCATCTCAAAACGCTTACCATCTCTATAGCGCGTGTTTCAATCACTGATGTTGTCTAGTTTTTTGTCTAAGATAATTGCCTTTGAGTAGATTATACAAATACTCATAAAAAATTATTAAAGACAGATATACCATTATCAAGAACCTTTGCCGTAATAGATCTATTCAAAGATACATCACTTAAGGCAAAGGCATTCAGTGGGAAGGCTCAGACACGCGCCTATTAGAGAATGGGTAAGCGTTTTTGAGATGGGAGTTGGATTACGGAAAAAGAGATTAATAGAAATATCTCGAGAGCCAAAAACATTCTCACAACCATCTTGACGAAGGATTAAATGATCAAGAACGTATCGATATTAAAATATTTTCGCAAATTGTACATAGAGCGATGGTGCAACAGTCTATCACCTTTCTTTATGTAGTGGTGGTTGTATTTCATGACACTTTCTTATAATTTCCCAAGTCTGATGTCGGGGATATATTTCAAACCTCAAAAGCCGGGCAACTTTCTCCAAATCAATTGTGAAGTAAATTATTTTTTTCGGCAGATTATTCACAATTGTCCACATGGTACGAATCTAATATAAATTTCCTTTTCTTTCCAAAAAAACTACAGATATAGTCTCGATATTAGATCAAAACCTGTGGATTGTTTTGCCATCTTGTCAAATAAGTTTNATCATAGGTTCACTGATAACTGAAAATATACTTTTTTATTTTGGAGTGATACAAATAGTTGCCCAGCTTAAAGGCCTCGGTGCATTTTGACAGATACGGATATGGCCCATATCATATGGGATTTTGATGAAAAACTTTAACTTGGTTTATATGTTCTTCTCAATATACCATCAAAGTAATGTTTCATGATCCAGGCAACTTTTGTAACTTTTTCCGATATTTAAGTTGCTTTATTTTCAATAAGACTTTTGTACAATAAAATATGTGTGTTTTCGATGAATAAACACCTAGAATTTATCCTAGAGCTAGCAAAGAGCTTAAAGTGATTTATCTAATTTTCTCATTTTATTGATTTTTTAAATGTCTAATCATTGACCAGATTGAGTATTCCTAGTACTTCAAATGACAATACGGTCAAACTACTACAGATCAATAGATCTTACTCAAACCGGAAAAACGGGTAATGTCAAAGTAATAGTTTATTATCCAGGCAACTTTTGTTACTACAAAAATTTCGAATTATTGCTGTTTTAGAAAATTTTGAGGTCAAATTAAACTTTTAGAATTCGACAAATTATGAGAAATTTTTGAAAAAAGTTCCGAACATTATAAAAAAAACCTTATTTTTTGTTCAAATTTTTTTTCATTATTTTTTTCAAATCAACGAAAAACACTTTTCAAAATGGCCACTTTTAGTTTTCGCGTTGGTGACCACATATTTTTTATATGCAATTTGAAAAATGATATGTCATTTTTTTGGGATTTTTGGTCGAAACTATTCGGAAATATTTTGAAAATTTCCCTCATTTTTTGTTCAAAATTTTCGAACTTATTATTGAAATATGTCCTCGTATTGTTTTTTCGCTCTTGTTAATAGTCAGAATCATAATTTTTGCAACAAAACTACGGTTTGGCAGAAATCCACCAAAGCTCTTTTTTATCCAGAATTAAGAAAATTTTATCACACCAAAACTTACCAAATTGGTAAGCCGACGCGACAACTATGTTAAATTTAATAAATTAAATTCATGAAAATCTTTTTTTTTGATGTGCTAAAATTTAGTTTTTTTCGTCTTTTTTCATAAATTTAAATTTTCGATTTTACGTAGAAATCGTATACAATCATATTTAATAATTTGTAACTAGTGGTCGAGACCGTTTTAGGGCTTCTAATTGATAAAAAATATAAAATAAATGTTACTGTTATTTAGACACCTTCGATGGCAAACGTGCGTTTTTTAAGTGTTTTTTTAAAAGACGATTTATAAAGTAAAAATAATCGATCTGAAAAAATCAGATTTAACGAAGTAAGCTCAAAAGTGGCAACTTTTGTTCGAAAATGTTGTTATCCAAAAATTTTGAAGTAGCAAAAAGTTTCCCATGATCAGAAAAAAAATCGAAAATGTGCAAATTAGTCAAAATGCAACGAGGCCCTTAACAAGGGAACAACGTGAAATGAATATAATATTTTGTATTTTATTCAGAAAGTCACCATTTTTATGTGGCGTTAAATAAATGCCATTAATTATAAGTCTTTCGTGTACCCATGGAGTAAGTACCAAAAATCATTTTCATCACGTTTTCAAGAATTTTTTTTCGTTCAAATGTTCACTTCAAAATTAGGATACTACCACAGAAAATAAAATAAATAAAATGATCTTTTGAGTTGATTAACTGTGAAAATTTCAACTGCATGTTTTTTGTGTCGTTGTCAATTATGACTCGTTATTTTACCGTGCGTTACTTAAAACAAGTTCCCATGGTTTAAGATGCTATCCGGGCTTATAAACTTATCTTTTTACTATTCATGTTTTGAGTGTTTTTAAATATGTTTGCATTTTACAATAGGGCAGGTCTCATTATTTTTGAATATCAGTTTTTATTTCACCGGATTATTTCACCAGGATTAACCTGTATTATTTTGTCAAGATAAAAGACGATATATGCTTTGACCCATGAAAACTCCCCGAAGATTTTCTTGTCATATTGATGGACCAAAATGAACCGGTGAACTAAAACTAACTAACTTATTATTAAATAAATTAAACTAAAATAGTATTTACTACTCGTTTCGGGTTTATTCCATTTTCATGTAAAGAATTACATTTTTTGATTATCATATATACATAAAAATCTTAATTACCTTATTAAATTATCTTATAATTAGAAAATAAGGAGCATTAAATAGAACTTTATAATTTATAAAATTCTATTATATTCTTCTTTTTCTTAAAATATGTGCCTTTGAAGAATGAACAACCGAGTAGAAAACGCAACAAAACATTGTATGGTCCTCAGTGTTACGTAATAAGCAATAAGTCGCTGCCCACGCAAAGGGAAGTTGCTTATACTTTGAAAGTATCACTTTCTCCTATTGAGTACCAGACAATTTTTTGCTGCCTTTTTCACTCGGTTGTTCATTTAAAAAGAGATATGATAAATTATCGCAACTTGAATTGATTAAAGCTCTTTTAACATCCTCACACAAGAAACGAGAACTTCGCCGCACACCCAAAAGCCTATCTGAAGGCACTACTTTGAGCGCTTATCACGGGAAAACTAGAAGGGATATCAATTAACTTTTTTGTCACTAATTGAGATCAAGGATAAGATTAAGTGAATAACACTTAACATTTGTAAATTTCGAAGTTTGTAAACTAAATAACTGCGAGAGAAAAAAGAGGTTCACTCACCTTGTATTTCTTGAAAAACCATACATTTTTTACAATGACATTTGAGTTACAAATTAACCAATGAGACTCTAGCTATTTATAGCTGGTCTCAGAGTTGAAATATAATATCTCGATGGCTTACAAAACAATTATTCATATCGACGCGCGTCGAAATATATGCAGTAAAATATGAAAAATATTGCTTATCAGCTGAAAACTCAGAATCAGGACCACCTTATGTTCTACACTTGACCGATTTGTCTTTGTCGGCTTTATTTGGGTTTAATTGCCGTTCAATTCTTTCGAAAAATAATTTTTAAAAAATATTCTTTTTTTATTATTTGAGTTTCATAAAAAAATCACTTGTGATGAGAAATTACTTCGTATGAGAGATTCACGAAAAATAAACTTATTAAAAGAATACCTAAATACTTCTGCTTGAAAACTGGCTACTTCAATAATTTAATATAATGTATCGTTCTTCACACAATTAATTTTTAACGAAAATTTCTGGGCGAAATCCTAAAAAAAAAGTAGGAAAATAACTTTCGAACGGGTGAATCCGTATAAAATTTTCAACAATATTTTCGGAAATAAAATTGCATACTTTATGACATAGTTGAATTGTAGGTCTGTGACGATGTTATTTCTGCGCCGTTTTGGCTCCCAAAATTTTTCTGCCTTCAGATGGCTAAAGGGTGTGAGAAGGTTTAAACAACTTGTATTGTTTTTTACAACTTTTTATTGTTTGAACGAAGGAATGTCAATAATGACAATGATTGGTGTTTGTACCCAATGTGTTTTAGCTTTTGGGGTGATCACCGAGGAGATTCACGCTTAACCAATAAGAGCGCTACTTGATTAGTTAATTTAAGGGGCGTTTCAATCTCCCCGGGAAACACCTCAAAAGCTAAAACACATTCGGTATTATTTTTTCAAAGCTTTTTGTTGTATAATATACTGTCATATACACTATTTCTAACCTGTGTTCTAGGGGGATCTTAAAAATGAGACTAACCCTATAGGCTATAGCGCCTGATCGAATCCCACCAATGTTGTCTAAGTGATTGTATGAGTGATTAACTTAGTTATTACAAACCAATCAACTCTTGCGCTCCCAATATAAAGCACCTTTGCCTATTATCATACACGACAGTCAGTATGTACCAAAGACAGTCATTAAGACGACATGAGTGGTATTCGAACACACGCTATAGAGCCCAACCCTTATTTCCAAGATCCACTTAGGCTGAAATAAGGATACAGAACTCATTTTTTGCAAAAAAAAAAAAATTTTAAAATTTTAAATTGTTTTCATTACATCATACACTCACGCATGTACTAACTCACTGTACTAACGCATGTGAACGTTTTATTCAGACGTAACGCTTTGCATCAAATAACCTTTTTAAATCCGGACTAAAAATGAAGACAGCCTAATAAAATATTTGCATTAGACTTTGTAGATGACGATACCATCTTAAACAATAACGTGACTTTATATCAAAGAATTAAAGCTTGGTATATTACAAATGCCTGCATTCATAACTTGCTTAACAACTTGAAAAAATGCCTATTCATAAGAGTTAAATCGCAAAAATTTTCAAAATTCATATTAATTTGCAGTGCCAAAATTATTTATTCTTAGTTGAAATCAACGAAAATTTTGCTGTTCAATTGGCGATGAACAGGTAAAGTGAGTCGAGAAAACTTCTTCTTACTCTCGAAGCATGAAAATAGTAAGAAATTGCCCTCAAAATGTTCGTCTCATGAATTATAATCGAGCTTTAATTAAAAAAACGCACGAAAGTACATTTTCGAAGTTTGTCTGAAGTTGTGTGACCATAAAAAATTATTATCGTAAAACATATTTCACTTACACACATACTGACTTGTGAAGCGTCCAGATAATTAAAAACACTTAGGGGGGTGTTGGGGGTTTCCCCCCATATAATCTGTCCGTATACATCCATCCTAATTTGGAGGGTTTAGGGGGTCTCCCCCTACTGCTGCGCTGCGAAGGCCCCACATACGAACACCACTTAGGGGGGTTGGGGGGGTTCTCCCCACCCCTATAAGTCGTGTCCCTAAACATCCATACAATTTGGGGGTTTTAGGGGGGTCGTCCCCCTAACGTGGGGCGAAGGCTCACATAGAACACACTTTCCCCCTTAATCGTTGTCCTAAACATTCATACATTTTCAAATTTTCATATCCAATTTGATGCCTAAATTATTTATTCTTAGTTGAAATCACGAATTTTCTGTTCAATTGCAATTGAACCAGGTAAAGTGAGTCGAAAAAAATTCTTCTTGAACTGCTCGAAGGTGAAATAGTAAGAATTGCGTCAAAAATGTTTGCGCTCTGAATCTTATAATCAGAGCTTTAAATTTAAAAAAACCGCAGAAAGAACATTTTTCGAAAGTTTCCTGAAGTTGTGACCATAAAAAATTATTATCGTAAAACATATTTTACCTTACAAAATAACTGACTTGATGAAGCTACAGATAATTAAAAAGGTCAGCAAATGATCTTGCAAAAGGACTTTAACCTTTCAAGAGAGCTCAGAAAACACCGACAATTATATGACTTGTATACGAATTAACGGAAATCAGTTGAGACTTTTAAAAAAATTGTCATTTCAAAAAGAAAGAGAACAAATTGAGAAAATTATTTTTCGGTCTTTTTATTATTATCAACTCGGTATCTCGCAAACGCACCATTACATTTATCTTTTGCGAAATAACGATTGGTATTCATAATGAGCAAAATCTACGGTTGTTCCAGATAAAACCATTTAATCTTTTTTATGGATCCGAAATTCGTATCACAAAAATAAGATATGCGAACAGAATTTTTGTTTTTGAAATTGTTCGTAGGCAATGTAAACCTGTGTGTAATTATATGTTGGAGATTATTTTTAGTATTGTGTTTTTATTAATTCGTTTTTATGAGAACGGGTGAGAAATTGACTTGAACGTATTAAAAATTGCTCAAATTAAGCGAGTTCAATAACTATATTTATTTAAAACTTCCGGTAGTATAAATTTCTGAAAAAAAGTGTGCAATGGTCTGTAAAACTGGGTTGAGCACATTTTGCAGAATGATGAATTTCCCAGACAATGAATCAAATCGGATCACTCGACCGAAAATATTGAATCGGATCGGTAGAGGATTGGATCGGATCGGTAGAGGTCATCAGAGGTCGGCATAACCTGATCGGATCGAACTTGATCGGATCAGATTTTTTCGATCCGATCAGGTTTTTGAAATCTTCGATCAGATCAAGTTCGATCCGATCAGGTTTTTGAAATCTTCGATCCGATCAGGTTTTCAAAATCTTCGATCCGATCAAGTTTGATCCGATCAGGTTTTTAAAAAGTTATGCCGACCCTTGGTTTAGACTGTCACCTCCGGATTTGGTCAAGAAAAAAGTTGTAAATAATAAAAAAATTGTATTTCGATAATGTTCCTTAGGTAATTTTATGATGTCCAAAATGAGCAAAATGTCAAAAATAGCCAAACGTTCTGTCAAAAAACCGGCTCTAGAACAGGTAACTTTTGACGAAAACTGTTGTTTATAAGATTAATGAATTAATAAGACTCAGTTGCATCTGTAAGCTGAAAATAAAGCTATTTCATATATTTTTCCTTTTCGGCTGAGGCTTTGAAATTGGCACTGTTCTATTTTTTTTAAATTTTCAAATAAACATTACCCTTAGAACATATTATCAACCGTTGGTTAAAAAGTTATATTAAATATCAGTTGAACAAGAGAAACATTTTTGGGCTAAAATACAACTTTTTACGTCCGATATTTAAAAAATTCAAATTCGACCAATCAGAAGCCCGGATTCGAAAACTTTTAAGAATGTTGACAAATTTAGGTGACAGTTTAGAGGTGATAGTCTAGTGGTGACAGTCTAGTACAGTTCTAAAGATTGTTTGGCGCTCGAATTGTTGGGACGAATTTTCATGTACCTCAATTAACAATTAACGGTTGAATGCGGTCAATGACGAGGGGTTGATCAAATTTCAAAATATTATAATTTTTAATCGCATTTTCCGCCCAATACTTTAAATCCCGAAAAATCGGCTGAAAACTTATCATTGATAAGTAAAGAATAAGGAATGAATTATAAGTTGTCTGTCCTATCATCTATCGGTTAGCGGAAAATTTAGTCCCAGAATTTGCATAATAATTGGAAAATGCATTTTGAACTTTGAAAATTAAAACAAGTATTTTGCAAAATAACAAATTTGAAATATGTGAAAATAAATTTTTCGTTTACGATTGATAATGCTAAAACTATTTCTAAAATTGTTGTTTCAATTAATGAGCATTACACTAACTGTGAATTATCCTGTTTAGCATTCTAAAATAGGCATTATTTTGTTATCTTGGATCTGACTTCTCAACGTAATAAAAAGACGGCCTTGGACCTATCGGCTGCTTGACAGAACAAGGAGGCTTATGCCTCTGAATTTCACAGTACTGTTATTTTTAGACATATCCTTTTCTCAACCTAAGTCCATCTTAAACATGCTTACTTTCTCTATAGCGCGTGTTCGAATCGCCGAATGTTGTCTTTGTGATTGCTTGCGTGATTACACACCGATCAACTTTGGGGGTTCCAATATTAAGCACCCTTGCCTATAATCATACTCACGCCAATCACTAAGACAACATTAGTGGGATTCGAACACGCGCTATAGAGATAGTAGGCATTTTTAACATGGACTTAGGTTGGTAGAATGATATTAAATAAATGCTGATAAACATTGAGAAAATTTAATTTTCGTGACAGTCTTTGTATCATAAAGTATGATTCATTATAATACAGTATGAATCGGATCGATGAATCGCTGAAAATCGAATCGGATTGGTGGACTGGCCTACAAATCAAATCTTGTTCGTTTCATCCGTAGAGTTTGTTTGACCTTTAGTTTAAATACAGAAAAAAAAAATTCGTCAAAATTTATTTAAAAGATACTTTTACAAACTGAAATCAATTATACAAAAAATATTTAGCACGGGCTTTTATAATAAATTTAATTTGCTCTTAATTTTTTTTTAATTTATAATGAATTTTTTTTCATAAAATTCACCGTTCAAATCTTTATAACGTTCTGAATAAAAAAAGTCTACATTAGATTTAACCAGTTTACATTGTAGGTCTACTGTATGTTATGTTCTGGCCTAGAAAGTAATTTAATCACGATGGTTGAACTCTCAACTTTCATTTGTAAATATATTATCCCAGTGAATAAAATGAAGATTTCCAAGGCTCGGAAATTCCGAGTCGGAATCCGAGCCTAAAAAGTTACAAACAGCATGTCACACTTCAGCTTACGATCTCAGGTTTTAGCTTTTGTTTAATTCTGCCGATCAAAACGATTTGATTTACAAAAACAATGATGTTAAGAAGTTTTCAACTTTGATTGACCAATAAACGGTTTTAATCAGTACCGCGCAAAAGACTTAGGTTGCAAGTTAAAATGTGACATGTTGTGGTTTGAACTTTTTCATTTAAACGAAAAATAGACTTTTTTTGTTCCTCAGTTCGAGAATTTCTGGGGCACAAAACGACAAAAACTTTTTTTTTTAAAATTGAACGAACAATAGATATTTTTTTCATCAATGGTGCTGGTGCAACTAAAAAATTCATCTAAAAGTAAATAAAGTATCAGCAAAAACAAAACAGTTTTCGTGGTTGCTTGTTTTTTTAACTTTC
>SCLH01000797.1:66371-83073 GCA_004367855.1 Oikopleura vanhoeffeni
GCACCTTGCCTATAATCATACTCACGCCAATCACTAAGACAAACATTAGTGGATTCGAACACCGCGGCTATAGAGATGTAGGCATGTTTTAACATGGACTTAGGTGGTAGACATGATATTAAAAATGCTGATAAACATGAGAAAATTTAATTTTTCGTGACAGTCTTTGTACATAGAGTATGATTCATTATATACAGTCTGATCGGATCGATGAATCGCTGAAATCGAATCGGATTGGTGGACTGGCCTTACAAATCAAATCTTGTTCGTTTCATGCCCATAGAGTTGTTTGACCTTTAGTTGAAATACAAGAAAAACAAAAATTCGTTCCAAATTTATTTAAAAGATTACTTTTACAACTAGAACATATTTTACAAAAATGATTTAAGACGGGCTTTTATAATAAATTTAATTTGCTTTAATTTTTTTAAATTTGATGAATTTTTTTTCATAAAATACACCAGTTCAAATCTTTATAAACGTTCTGAATAAAAAAAGTCTACATTCGATTAAACCAATTTACATTGTTTGGTCTACTGTAAGTTACTGTTTGGCCTAAAGTCATTTAATCACGATTGGTTGAACTCTCAATTCATTTGGTGTAAATATATTATCCCAGTGAATAAAATAAGATTTCCAAGGCTCGAAATCCGGGTCGGAATCCGAGCCATAAAAAGTTACCAAACAGATGTCACACTCGTACGATCTTAGGTTTTAGCTTTTGTTCAATTCTGCCGATCAAAACGATTGATGTTTACAAAAAATCCGGATGATATTTAAAAGTCTTCACTTGATTGACAATAACGGTGTTAATCAGTACGCGCAAAAAGCGCTGTAGGTTGCCCCGCTCTCCTCGCTCCTCGCTCCTGTGGTTTTGAACTTTTTCATTTTTAAACGAAAAAAGGACTTTTTTTGTCCTCAGCTTCGAGAATTTCTGGGGCACAAAACGACAAGAACAGTTTTTAAAAAATTAACGGAACAGATAGATATTTTTTTCATCAATGATGCGTGCAACTTAACAAAATTCATCAAAAGTAAATAAGTATCTAGGGCAAAACAAAACAGATTTTCGGTGTTGCTTGTTTTAAACTTTCAAAATAAAGCATTTGTTATAAGGTAAATGATTAGTTCAAATTCGAAAGTGACGAACTAAAGCGTGTGCTAAAGATCTCAAACATATGAGGTATGCCATTATTTTGATAAAAAACCCTTTGTGACTTTCTTTCGGTTTGACAAGTTCTTTATCAATTAATTACAACTAGTGCCCCATAGAACACACTAGGGGGTTTGGGGGGTTTCCCCATATTCGTGTCCTACATCCTCACAATTTGGGGTTTAGGGGGTCCCCCCACAGTGGGCGAGCCAATAGAACAACATGAGGGGGTTTGGTGGTTTCCCCCATATATGGGGACAAAACGACAAAAACAACTTTTTAAACATTGACGAACATAGATATTTTTTCATCAATGATGCTGTGCACTAAAATTCATCCCAAAGTAATAAAGTACAGCAAAACAAAACAGTTTTCGATGGTTGCTTGTTTATTTAACTTTCTGAAAATAAGCCATTTGTTTAATAATGGTTCAAATATTCTTCAAGATTGAAGTAAACTAACTGTGCTAAGATCTCAAAATATATGACGATTGCCATTTATTTGATAAAACTTTTTGTGAGCTTTCTTTTGCGGTTTGACACTTCTTTATAAATTATTGAAATATGTGGTACAAGCCGTGCTTCGGTCTTTTTCAGGTTCGGCTTGAACAATTATGGTGGTGAAATTTTGTTTTCGAAAGGTTAATCTAGTAAAATAAACCGTTCAAAAAGTAATAAATGCATTGGTTGATTTCAACACCATTAAAAATAACCTTTGAAATCGATCACTCGGATTCAATTTATCCGAACTTCAAACACCATGAAGATGTACATACTTAGTGAGGGAATTGTAACTGTGTGGAATTTGGCAAAATTGGGGTGGACGTACCTTGTGCACAATTTGTGACGACTATTTCAACTACACAAGCGGTCAAATACAATATTTGGAATTATAAGCAAGACTTATATATTAGTTCAGTAGTTGTTAAAGTGTATAATTTTAACTGTGAAATCCCCCACCAAAAATTGAATATGACATTTTTTAAAAAATTGCTTAATGATTATTTTGTGACAAAATTACGGGCTGTGCGAAAATATTATGTTTTAACCTTGTGAAGAGAGTCACATTTGGGCTCAAGCATATCTGAAATCATCCAAAAAAGGCAAAAACGGGATTGTACAGATCTTTTTCTTTCAAAAAAACTTTGATCTTGGTTACAAAAAAAATAATTTATTTTCTTTCGAATGTTTGGTTCCAGTTAACGGGGGAGTGATTTATTAGGATTTTTCGCCTATGTTTCACTTCCGGAAAATTATTTAGAAACTAGACATAAATACAAATGTGAGATTAGCCCGTTTCAGAAGTATTTTGTGCATGCATAATAGTTAGAATTAAAATTTATTGGTATCTAGGGCAGATATTTTTTTTCGGAGTGAAATTTCCAAATTTTGCAACTTCAAGTATTCCATGAAATTTGATTATTATAAAAGTTAATTTAAGCAATCATAATTGTCCCACAGTTGTACTTCATGACCATATTCACTTGAAAAATAATAAAAAGTGTAATAATTTGATTTTATAGGGATAAATAATCATTTTCTATCAAAAATGTATGATTTTTCCATAAAAACTTTTGACTTATTATAAATTACTTTTGATTTATTAAATATTAATCAAAGCGGACAAAACTTTAACGTAAGCTAAATCCTTCTCCATCGTTTCCGACAAAAATGTAACTTGTGAAGACAACTGTGACCGTGTATCACGTGATATGGTGTACCTTGCTTTTCTCACTAATTTTCTAAAACTCAAAATTGAAATTCTAGAATATTGAAATGTCGATGCAAAATAATATCTTTCAACTGTCCTTTATGCAGAAAAGTTGAAATTCAACTGCCTTATGGTTTCTGTAAACAGCGTTCAAAGAAGAGCCACAATTGTGGCTTTGGTGCCTTGCGGAACTTTTTTTATTATGCTCATAAGAGTTAATGAGAACAAATAGGAGCGAAAATTTGTAACTTCTGATTCGAGTTCACTGAAAGAACAATTTTTTTCGTCATTTAACTTCTATGTTTTTCCCATGTTATTTTTCTATGATTTTGCCTGATCAACAACTTTCTTATATTATTAAACATCCGTTATTGAAATGAAATACATTTAAAATATAAGAAATTAGGCTTGGAGGGTTCATTATTCTCTCATATCCTTATAAGTTACCTAAATGGATCATAAAAATAGGATTATCTCTACAGCAAGTGTCCTAATCCAACTAATGTTGTCTAAGTGTCTGTCTTGGGTATGATAATATGCAAAGGGCTTGCTTTGTGAGCGTCAAAGTTGATTGGTGCAAAATCACTTAGGCAATCACTTAGACTAATGTGGGATTCGAACACGCGCTACAGATAACCTTCATTTTTCTATATCCACTAGGTGTTGTAAAAAGGATATTCAAAAACTAACTTAAGTTTACTGTACACTTTTAATTAATGATATTTCACCCAAATCAATTGGTCGTCATTAAGGCTGCGGACATACTTGAATGAACCTCTGAGTGAAGTTTACTACTTTTATAATTTACTTTTTCTCTCACTTTTTGCCACATTTTAAAGATTTTTGTCGGTCTATCTATCTATTTATTTATAGTAATAGTTCAAATTTAATTAATAGTTTTGTGTCGATAAGGATGCCCTTGAAAATATCGAATTTAATCTGAAGTGATGAAATTTTCGCATTGTTAACTCCTCAGGTAAGAAGAAAAATGAAACATTGAAGTTAATATTTTCTGGCCAATTTTGATGACCTTTTCAGTGAAAAAGTTCATTAATATCTATTCAAAATTATAAAAGTTGCAGTTTTTGATATTCAAAGGTCGAAAAATTCGACTCAAATCGCTTTAAGGGCCTCGGTGATTTTGACAGATACCGATATGGCTCTTAATGAAAAACTTTTCACTGAATTGATATATTCTTCCCAATATACCATCAAAGTGATGATTCATAATCGTGGCAAGTTTTGTAACTACGAATTTTGCATTATGAGTTTTTTAAGAAAATTTTGAGTTTTAATTTAACTTTTCGAATTCGGAAAAATTATGAGAAACTTTGGAATAAAAGTTCCAAACACAATAAAAAATTTTATTTGTCGTTCAATTTTTCAATACTTGTTTCAAATCAACGAAAAAAATTCTACAAAATGGGCTACTTTAACTGTTCGACTGTTGACCAATATTTTTTATATGCTCTTTGAAAACCATAAGCATGGTTTAGTGATTTTTGGGTAAAAAATAATTAGAAATATTTTGAAAATTTGTCATTTCTTGTTCAAAATTTTTAAACTAGTTTTTTTTGAAATCTCAAACTGAAAATTTGGGAATGGTTACTTTCACTCTATTTAAATATGCTTTGTTTTGTTTCTTCGCTCCTGTTATATTTTCTGAATCATACTTTTTTGAATGAAAATACGGGTTTGCGCGAAAATAAAGTAAAGCCTCTTAGTCAGAATTAAAAAAAAAATTTCACGAGACTGCTCAATTGTAGCCAACCTGTCGACTGTTTTAAATTTATTTCATTAAACTCATGAAAAAAAATATTTCTTTCGATGTGCTAAAGTTTTCGTTAATTTTCGACTTTTTTCAAAAATTTAAATCTTTCGATTTTGATTTTAAATCGTATTTAAAAACTTAATAAATTTTCAACGGTCGACAGGACCGTATTTAGAGTTCCTAATTAATAAAAAGATAGAAAATAAATTTAACTGTCATTTAGACACGTAACTACAAACACGCGTTTTTTTGAGTGTTTTTTTCAAAAAACGATTTTATAAACTAAAAAATATTCAATCTGAAGAAATTCAGATTATACAAGTTAGCTGAAAAGTTGGCAACTGTGTGTTCGAAAAAGTTTTTATTCGGAAATTTTGAGTGGCAAAAAGTTTCCCATCAAGACAAAAAAAATTGAAAAGGTGCAAATCTGTCAAAATGCACCGAGGCCCTTAATGTTGGTAATCATTGAATAATGATTCTTCATAATTTTCTAACTATGAGATTATTTCAAGAACTATTCAGTATTTATTATAAATAGTTTACTCTCGTAAAACTCACCCCTGTACTTTTGAAACAAGGGTAACTATTTGGAGTTGAGAGGTAACTATTTGGAGTAATCGCTCGGGGTAACTTTTTGGAATAATCACTAGATATTTTTATCATTTCAGTAGTCTATTTTTTTTAACTTAGGTCTGATTTATTTTGGATATGATATCCAGATGATTGCTTTTTCCGGCCGAAAATATTTTTTTGATTGCCATTTGGGGGCCATTCGATGAAATTATTTTTTTGCTAATTAAAAACAATTAAAATTGAAATGTTAATTTTAGGTCAATGGTCTCCAGTTTTTTTAATTATAAATACGGAGACTATTAAAAGTAAAACAATTATGAACTTCTCTAAAAGGGTGAGTTTAATCGGGTAAAAGGTGACTAGTCATCGAAGTTGAATAAGTAATTAAAAATATTATCGATCATTGAAAATTTACAATTAGTGCGCAGATAAAGTTTGAATCATGGAAAAGTACAGTATGTTACATACTGGTTTGTACATTTTTTACTTGCGAAGTGAAAATTGTCTTTTCGCTGATTACGGCCAATTGAAAAATGGTAACTAGGTGGATTTTATTTTGAACGCCAAGCCGATGTCAAGGTTAGAAAATAAAATCCACCTAGTTACTATTTTTTAAGTAGCCGTAATTACCTGAAGGACAATTTTCACTTCGAAGTAAAAAAAGTTCATACTGTAATAATAACTTCTTATTTTTTTATTAATAAGTTTTACAGAAAGCTTTGCCATGGGAAAATTTAATATATTACAGATATACACAGATATAGGTTACATCGGGATTTAATATCATCACAGTATGTCAGATTTTGAGATTTAGATTAACAGCTGCTGCTTGCAAATGGCACTGACCAATTAGAAAGTCAGATAGAACAAAAATCATTGTCGCGATTATTAACGAAGCAATCATATATATTGCGTATGATCAGCTGCTAGCTGGAGCTGACCCTTCGCTAAAGTATGGATAAACTGTTATTTTAAATAAATTTAAAAAATTATTTAATAACTAATTATTATTAAATAACTTATTATTAAATAACTATTTACTAAAAATTAAAACAAAGAATAAAAAATTTTTAACAATAATTAAAGCGATTTTATTTTAACATAACGTCGGGCTATTTCATGATTAACCTGGTGACTAAAATTTGGAAAAAATGGTAGCAGTATTCGGGTGGCCGCGATTGAAAATATTCATAAGCAGTCCTTGATATTGCGATTTGCGCAAGATCTGAGGGAGTGGGTAGTTATTTTAAAAACTATTTTTTTGGAATTATATATATTTTTCTGTATGTGACGATAAAGCATGTTCATAATACGGAACTATTTTTTTTTCAGCATCTTAAAAATTTCTAACTATACCTTCATGTGTTCTCAGAAAACGATACACCAAGATAAGTCATTCTGTATAATACGAATATACATTATAAATAACAATGTTCAAGGCCAAATGAATAGTCAGAATGGAGATCCACAACAAAACTTAAAATTATGAAGCCTATTGTATGTTAAACCTTTCATAATCGTGATAATATTCCGGTTATTCTAGAATACTGGTGAAATGTTTTTTTTCGAAAAACGTTGTTTTGACAAAGGAGTTAAAATTGCAGAATGCAGACTGAACTTGTTGTTTTCTGTATATCTTCGCATTAGTGGGTTATTTTCAACATTTATTTACTTATCCCTTTATCACACTTTTGTAAATATCCCGGCCCTGATTAGCAAACGTAGACTACACACTGTGTGTTTTTAACTAGTAGGGCTGAGATATTTACGAAATTGTGATAAAGGGATATATTTTCTGATCCTAAAGTTCACTCTGATGTCGGCAAAAATCATAAATAAAACTATGAGATTTTGAATCCATATTATTTGAATTTATCATTAATAACGATTATAATCATTTTCAACCAGAGCTATTATCTAATAATTGTTTTTTAAATCGTTATATTCATTTCAAAAGACGTATTTATTGTCAACATCTTCATGGCCAATTTTAAACTGATACAAAATAATCTTCATTCTTTCAGGTTAAAAAAAGTCGTTTAGATATTGACAATAAATAATTTTCAGGAAACTACCATTACGTTTGAGAAATTAAAAATAACAGTTGGAGGCTCAATATTATAAGATAAGAGCTACTGTTTTTAAAATAATGAAAAACGCGTAGGCGTTCGAAATGACGTCATATATCGAACAATTTTTGATTTTTTCAAGGAGTTTTACAATAGATTCGTATAAAGTAAATCACCAAATGTGTTAAATTGAAAACTTCACCAAAGGCAATCAAATAAAAGTTGAAAAGACTAGATTTGGGAAAGTCAATATTGAAAATTACGTGATTCATGACGCTCAAAAAGAAAATTTGAGATTTAGATATCAATTAAATTCGGCAATATTGGCAAACTCGGCGATATTGGCACATTCGGCAATATTGGCATTGGAAGTATTTTAGCTTAAAATCGTGAAATAAGGGAGGTTTTCTATGGCGATTTTGCCCCCCCTGTACTTAGAAACAACTTTAGTAAAATCAGGTCATGATAAGTTTGAAATTAAACTTCAATAATGATTAATTTGATTTGATTATATTTTATCATCGATACAGTATCATTTAACATCATTCATGTTAAAAAGGGTCCTAAACATTTTCACAATAAATAATTCTCTGGAAATGAACGTTTAGAAAATAAAAAGTAATAAGGGTGCCTCCTAAAGTTGAGAGCCATGCAAATCAGTAGGAAATTGGTGAGTGAATGTTTAGGGTAAACCAAAGTTAGTTATCATTTGAACAAATAAGTTATGTTAATTCAAAGCAGGCGCCAACAAACAAAATCAAAAACTGTTAGAAAAAAAGTGTTTTAGGGAAATAGATTGCTCATCTTGTTAGTCTTATTATTTTGCAAAAAAATATTTCAAAACGGAAGTTGATAGTCCAATAAAAAACATGATTAATATGACATGCAAACAACATAAATTGAATTTTATTGATGTCATTAGTCAAAACACAAAGGGGGTTGTGGGTGTAGAATGTTGAAATTGCTGGGGAAAATAGCCCTCTCCTCCAGCTGGACTGGAAGGTTCGATAACGGGTAGATGAGAATAAATGAGAGGAAAATACGGGAGACTAAAACCTTCTCTGTCAACTGCAAGTTAATTTTTTAGATTCTTGTGAAGGATGGCTCACCAGTGCAGCTTCGAAAAACTGGTAAAAATATGTTCTCAATTTACACAAAAGTTGTTAATTCTCGGTCAATTTTGCTTTAAATTGTATAAAACAAAGATGTTTCGGAAAAGTACAACGTCTTGAAATAGATAATGCGCCGTCTGGTTTAAGAAAAAATCTCCTTCGGTTTTAGGCGGTAAGAATGAAATTCAGAAAATCTGATTATGCTCTGTCTATTTTGTTTCAAATCGAATAAAACATATTTATTATAAAACATATGATAATTTTCGAATATATGTTGCCTAGCTCGTTGAAAAACTAATTCTCTGTTGGTTTTAAGCGTGAAAAAACGGATTCATTATTATATTCTTTTGGCGCATGGGGAAGTTTCGAGCATTGGCAAGAAGGCAAACCAAACGCTCACGCTGTCCAAACGTTCCACGCGCCCTAGCTGAACCAATCATACATCTCATTCATATTACCACGTTATTATTTCATCACTTTAAGAATAAATTATTGTTATTGACGGGTTCTTAGAAAAATATATAAACTATTTTGTTCCACTCATGCATTCTTTAACACACGCAACAACCCCTTATGTTCTCAGACCAACTTTAAATGCTTTAAGCGGAATGATTTTATGGAGTTAAAGTTCTTTTATATGAATTCTTTCAAATGTTGCTCTTAGGTGTCCTAAACACGGTTTGTCATAAAAAAAGAATACACAATATTTGAAAACTTAGCAATTTTTACTCTGACAACGGCCCTTTTCGAGAAAATAAGATAAATTGAGTTTAATATGCTTTTACCAACCGAACTCATCTCAGAACGTTTACTATCTTATTAGCGCGTGTTCGAATTTCACTCATGTTGTCTTAGTGATTTCTTGCGTATGATTATAGGCAAAGGGTGCTTGATATTGGGACCGCTAAATTTGATCGGGGTGTAATCACTCAAGCAATCACTAAGACAATCACTTAGACAACATTAGTGGGATTTGAACCCGCACTATAGAGATATTTAATGTTTTAAAAGGGTTTTAAAAACTCATGAAATGTCTGAAATCATTTTTTTCTTGGTCAAAAAACTCCGTGATGCCAATGAATTTATATCAACACTATCTTAACACTGCTGATACTGTATAAGTTATACTGTATAAGTTATACTGTATAAGTTATACTGTTTACAGTATGTGTTTTTTTACTTGCGAAATAAAAATTGTCATTTAGGTATTTACGGCCAATTAAAAATGGTAAATTGGGTGGATTTAATTTTGAAAGCCAAGCTATAGCCGATATTAAGGGTTTGAAAATATATTCAACCTAGTTCCCATTTTTTATTGGCCGTAATTACCTAAATGACAATTTTCATTTCGCAAGTAAAAAAAACACATACTGTAAGTTATGCAGTATAAGTCATAATATGGGTCCGCAGCGGGAAAACTACAGAGAAAACTACAGTAGTTGATTAACATTCATTGACGTGATGGGGGTTATCGATCTTGAAAAAAACGATTCCGAGCAGAAAAAAAATATTTTCTGCCATCCGATATTTTTTGTATTATCATTTTTCCTTCTGAATTCTGCNAATATGATTATAGACAAGGGTCTTGATAATGGAACCGCTGAATTTTATCGGTGTGCAATCTCTCAAGTAATCACTAAGACAATCACTGAGACAACATCAGTGGGATTCGAACACGCGCTGTAGAGATAGTTAGCGTTTTTAAGATGGAGTTCCGTTCCGAAAAGGATATTTATAGTTCAAAAGTTAGACATTCGCCTGATGCGCATCCTTGTGACACTGTTTGACTAATTCTCTGGGAGCGCAGCCGTAGAACTATAGAGATAACTGAAATAGTTAAGACGATTCATCAGCCTTACGAAAGTTAATTGACCCAGTAAAAATCGTTCCTAGCAGAAATATTTTCGGCCATTTAGTGGCCAGAAAATGCGTTTTAAAATCATCATTCTTTGCACTGACTTATTTTTTTAGCCAATAAAGCTACATTTTATTAATTCATCAGAAGCGTGACTGTCGTCACTTTAATTTTTCCCGTTACGCAACCTACTAATTCCGTTTGATTATGGAGAAAATACAATGTCACATATTTATGTGACATTGCTTTTCATTCCTTAAAAATAATTCTAACATTATTAAAAAATTCTTGAGATCGAACACAATTATGCCCGGGCTTTAAGATAGCTTAATAATTTTTTAAACTTAATTCAAATGGCTTGCATTCAGTTTTGACGCTTCTGAGTACAAGGAACCATTTTAATTTGCAACATTTTACGATTTAATCATAAAATATAAAGTTCATATTATGAACATATTGTTGGAACATATGTTAACAAAATATGCGAACAATTACATTCCTCACATCATATGCTTCATAATTTTGAAAAATGATGATTTGACAGTTATTTCTGTCTTCAAATATTCAGAAATAAATGAGGGTTTTTGAGCACCATAACCGTAGCCCTGCACTTTTACTGATAACTAGATATTTTCAAACAAAAATTTGGAAAAAATTAAAATACTCATGTCATCAATCAGGCTTGTAAAAGGGAAGAGAAAGTAGCTCTGCCTGTGGTATTTGCCTTTCTAGCTCTGCCTGTGGTCATTTTTGGAAATTTTCCATATAATATTAAAATTTCTCAGTGTTGATTGATCCTTGATAAAAATTTCCTAGTAAAGTTGTTCATTTTTCAGAAACACTCAAATTTGAAAATCAGTTCGTTAGCTGCATCTATAATCAATTTCGTAAAATTTCGATATGATTTTCAAATTTCTTAGGGTTGATTTACTCTTGATACAAATTTTAAAGGAAAAGTTCTTCATTTTTTTAGATAAAATTCACTCTAAAATTTTGAAATTAAGCTCTCTAGCTCCGCATGATGTCGCTTTATGAAATTAAATTTCGAATTATATGTGATCAAAATACTGTAGGCTAAAATGTTCAGTTCTTAGCGCCTACGCTAAATTTGGCCAAAATTATCGGTGGGCTGCCGTGAGCAGTGAAATAGTTCCTAATTTTTTAAAATCGACATTTCATCTCCGGGAAGAGAAGGGAACGATTACCAACGGAAACAGGGAAATAGGGGAACGAAGGGTTTGGGAAGGGAAGAGGGGAAGGAAAATACATGGAGATCGTTCCCTGTTACAAGCCTGGTCTAGGAATTGTCCCCGATCATATTGTCTTATCTAAGCCTCAAAATTAGCCTTTATTTATAATATATGCCTTCGGATATTCGGACCTCCGAAAAATCACATTTTGGTAAGAATATCTTAGATAGCATATCTAACAAAATTATAAAAATATCTGCGAAAATATTTTTTTTGTTGGCCGTCGAAAACAAAAACCAATTTCTTGATATCGCCTTTGGTTTTCTCGGCATCTTCATGGAAAGGACGTGTTCAAAACAATATCTGAATTGTTTGTATTTTATTATTGTTGGTTGCAATCTAGTATTTACGGTAGATTCGTGTTATACACTAAAAAAGATTTCATTTTCTTTAACGCATACTTTATATTTTTTGGGAATCGATAAATTTGTAAATATTATCACTTATAATATTTAAGATCCATTAGATTCTGATGATTAGAAAAGGTTTGTATAAGCAAGAAATCATTTGAGGTTATACTAATAATAACTCGAATTTGATATTAAAAATTGAGTTTTTGAGAACTTACACATGTTATGTTATGATCATCGTGTAACCATGCTCTGAGACTACCTTTGTGACAAAATAGACGTCCGTCAATGAAAATAACTGGAAAAAACACTTAGGGGGGGTTTGAGGGGTTCCCCCCCCATATAATCGTGTCCTAAACATCCAACAATTTGGGGGGTTTAAGGGGGTCTCCCCCTAACGTGGGCGAAGCCCACATAGAACACACTTAGGGNCACTCGACTTCCGGTTAAACCGGAAGTCATCATATATCGAAAATACCACCAAATTTTTTTGACGAAATTTTACCCTCAAATATACTTTTTTTGTATTATATAATTAATTAAACGCAATTTTTACTCGACTTCCGGTTAAACCGGAAGTCATCATTCATCGAAAATACCGCCAAATTTTTTTGAACTAAATTGTACCATTAAATATACAGTAAAACTTTTAAAGAGTGTTTATATTTATGATTATGCAAAAAGGGGATAGGGATAGAAAAGGGATAAAAAAAGGGATAGGGATAGAACGGGATAGGGACAGAAAAAGGGATAGAAACGGGATAAAAAGGGGGATGGGAATAAAACGGGATAAAAGGGGGATGGGACTTTCCATCCCTATCCCTCTATGGCTCTGAATTTTCCATCCCTATCCCATCCCTATCACCCTCTCTCCCCCTCGGTTTATCCCTTCTATCCCTATCCCTTTGGAAGCCTGGCTTAAGATCAGTTAACAACCTTAAAACATTAAGACACTTAGGGGGGTTTGGGGGTCTCCCCCATATAGTTGTTTCAACATATAATATAAGCTCTTAAACAACCATACAATTTGGGGGAGGAGTTTTAGGGGGTCTCCCCCTAACGTGGGTGGTGCCCACATCGAACACACTTAGAGGGCTTTGGGGAGTCCCCCCCCATATAGTCGTGCCCACATATAATAAAAAAATAAAATTTTAGTTTGATCGTAAATTTTCGTGATTGGATTTGTTCAAACATGCCTAAAGGTCAGTAGTATATATAGGGTGAAAAAATGTGCAAGATTTAGGGATAGGAAATGAGAACAATGAGTTTCTTGTTTATAGTAATAAAAACAATAGAATTTGTGTTTATTCAATAAACTATGTAAACAAATAATATTATAATAGTGATATGATATGGTCTGACATTCTTAAATAAAAAATCTGAAAATTTTTGAAATTCTGAAAAAATTTAAAACTCTGAGAAATTTCTAAATTTTTTTTTCAAAAGATCAGACTACTCTAGAATTTCAAAATGTGAGATTCAAGAATTCGACTTTTTTGAAAATTTAAAATTGTTTTTTCAAGGTCAAATATTTATGTCATGTTCGAAATGGTTTTAGAATACTCCCCGTATGTAACTTGAGTGAAGTAGATACCACAATTTTATTCATACGATAACTCTAGAACTGAAAAATAATTCTCTATCTTTTAACTAAGAAATTTTATAAATTATTGTTTGAAATTCGGGATTTTAGAACATCAATTTGACAAATGAATATTTATCGTATGAAGCTAAGAGCGGTCCTGAAATGAACCCTGTCTAGAAAAATAGGGTAGGTTTTGATAAAATTTTGGTGATCCGACAACTCTAGAATTTCAAAATTTGAGATTCTAAAATTCGACTCTTTTGAAAATTTAAAACGAACATTTCAAGGTCGAATATTTATGTTATGATCTTAAAAATGGCTTAAAACCACGCTCCGTAAGTCACTTTAAGGGAGTAGATACCAAGCATTGATTAATACGATAACTCCAGAATTAAAAAAAAAATCCCTATCTTTTAATTAAGAATTTTTTTGAAATTCGGAATTTCAGAAAATGGATTTGACAAATAAATATTTATCATATAAAACTAATAGTGGTCCGAAAAAGAACCTTGTCTAGAAAAAAAGGATGGGTTTTAATAAAATTTTGGCGATCCGACTACTCTAGAATCTCAAAATGTGAGATTCTAGAATTCGACTTTTTGAAAATTTAAAATAGACTTTTTAAGGTCAAATATTTATGTCATGATGTTGAAAATGGCTTTAAAATAGTCTCCGTATGTCACTTNAAAACGTTTTTCACCGCGAAGAGATAATGAGCTAATGCAAATAAGTCTTAATTTTTTCAAAAATTGTACTGGTAACTACTTGTTTAACCCAGCAGACTCACAAACTCCACAAAGTCATATTTATTGAAAGTTACTATGAGTATAAATTTTTGTTCAAAAGTTGACTTTTGTTAAAATACCTATCTTTCGCTATTAAAAGTGGAAATCAACAGTACAAGTAAAATACGAATTTACGAAATGTTTCAATTATTAATTTTTTTGATTGAAACCGGTAACTTGTGTTTTGTAAGATATTTTTTTTACTGCTTGATTTTTTTCAAAATTGAATACTTTTAACACTTACGCATTTTTCATATGATAAAATAAGAGAGAAAATGCCGACCAAAAATTTATACTCCAGTCTAAATTCAATTATTTCCTGTAACTTGTAATTTAATGTCCTTGTAAAAAATGTATGATTTCCAAGAAATACAGGGATAAAGCCTCTCTTTTCTCTGCCGTTAATCCGAGTTCACAGACTTCGACAATTTTGAAAATGTTATGTGTTATTACTTAATTTAGAAATCTATCCTTGACTCAATCAGTGAAAAATAAGTTTAATGATATCCTCTTCCAGTTTTCCCGGATAAGCGTCAAAGTATTGCCTTTAGAAGTAGGCTTGTTGGGTGAGGCGAAGTTCTCGTTCTGGTGGTGGAGTTAGTAAACGAAAAAATTATATTTGGCGGGAATTTTACAGTGATTGTTAGCATAACAGTGACCGAGAAAGCCGGCAATTCACCGATTTGACCCAGGTTTTTTCCGGATATATCGATAGTCCGGCGGGCCACACAAATATTTCGGGTGAACCGAACCTTTCCTCTGACAACATTGAAATTTGAGAATCCCTCAGCATCTCGAGAAAAGGTACAGAGCAGCATCCATCTAAAAAAAATTCCCGCCCTTTCGATGTGGTACACCAAAATAAGCCTAAAAAAATTTGCTGCCATTTATTAAGATTAAATTTTTTTGGCTATTTAATTGTTTCAAACGAAATTTATGTTATTTTGTATTGAACCCATAATCTAATCTTGATATTCTTGAGTCATTCATTCATAGTCCTTGAGGCACAAGAGTTCCTCAGGAAATCCAAATTGAAATAAATTCTGATAATTTGTCTCTTTGGCTTCCAATAGAATCTCTTGTCCCATATAATAATCTTTGTTCAGCACCAATTTTCTTCCTACATGACCCCTCTCGCACCTCCTGCCATTCTCAAGGCGAATAACAATGCAACATGGTCAGAAATCGGTCTCCTAGCATATTTTCCACTAGAAAAAGTTGAATATATATTAGAAGATTAATTTTGTGGATTTTATGTTTATTGCATTCTGTTACGGTTTCACTAGATGGTACATTCCAAGAAATTAGAGGTGTTTCAGCTTTTTTCCATGCAAGTTCTACAGAAAACTGTGGTAAAAATGGTTAAGGGGTTTGGGTGTAAGATGTTGAAGCTGGGAAATAGCCCTCTCCTCCCAGCTGACGAAGGGTCGAGATTGACGGGCAAGATAAAATAAATTGATAAAAAAGTACGGGAGAACTAACAACCGCTCTGTCAACTGCAAGTAAGTTTTTTAATCTGGTGAAGGATGCTGCACCGGTACGGCAATGAAAAAACTTGGTAAAAAGTTCCAATTCACACAAAAATTGTAAAATCTCGATCAGTTTTGCTTTAAAAAAGTATTGCCAATATTTTACCACTTCTTTCGTTGAAAAAATTTTAGTCTCTTTGTTAAAGACGTAAAAATTAGAATTCAGAAATCTCTTAAAATCTGAATAAGTCGGTCAATTGTTTTAAAATGAATAACAACAATAATGTATGAAACCTACGAAATATGTCCATATTTAGCCAGTCGTTAAACAAAGAATTATTGTTTCAATAATTCCCATCAAAGGGTAAAGTTTGGAGCAGGCAGAGAGAGAAGAAAACCCCCACGCTAAAGAGCCTCCAACCTAATCAAACCACTTGCTTTACATTGTTCATATTTGAACCAATCATACATTCAATCATACTTACCCACTTATTTTCATTACTTTTTAAGAATCAACTTATTGTATTGACGGCTTCTAGCAGAATAGTAGTAAAACTATTTTGTTCACTCATGCAATTCTTTACACCCACGAACCCCCTTAAATACTCTGCAGAATACATGATTATGAATAACAAATGAACTGATCTGTATTTCACCGTTTATACAATCTCTGTGGAATCGAGGGATTTTTCGGCAAATATCCCTCAAAATAAATTTTAAAGCGTGTCAGACCCCAATGTAAAAATAAACATGGGGTCTTTATACAGTTTCGGCAACAAAATCGTACGACCTAATTAATTTAATCACCTATGCTTTCCGGCATTTTCTTTCCATGAATTTCAACGTTTCCATTAATAACATGTTGCGGATCAATTGACACACTCGCGTCCGCCACACCCCAAGACACAACCCCAAATAGACATTCGCTGTATTTGCTACGAGGTTCGAGGGCAATCTAGCTCATAACTGGCCAAGGGGGTGTCAGCTCACTGTTTCTATCTAGGGCATTCAGTCGTTTCA
>SCLH01000797.1:94686-113009 GCA_004367855.1 Oikopleura vanhoeffeni
GAAAACCTACACAGAAACAAATACTATTTCGTACAATTGAATAATTTATAAATCGATTGGATAAAACATTCATAGTTAATCGCGCCACCTCTGGTTGAGCCCGACCTATCAAAATGCCTCACTAGCTTATGTTCTTCAATTATGGAAATTTTAGTTTGAACATGAAATTTCTTTGAAAAGAAACGATAATAATTTTAAAGTTAGAAAATTGAACTAAAATTGATAACGATAATCTCACAAACATCAACAACCAATCGGCTGATAAAAAATCACAGAAAATTGGGCATCAAAAATTCTCTCTAAATTAAATGTAATTAAAATTCGTTTATAAAATATAAAGTGAATATTTAAAATTAAAACTAAAAATTTGCCTCAAACTAAGTGTTTGATTTAAGGTCGGTTGAATTTGATAGGTTCTCAAACTCTGACACACGGTTTTTATAATATTTCAAAGTTCCCTCAATCTTGACAATATGTTTCCTCAAAGTCAAGCTCATCTTATTAAAAAGCCTCTATAATACGAATCGTAAAGTTGATTGAGCAAGGCAGACTGAAGAACGAGCCAGAAAAATGACCTCTCTTCGGAATATCGGGCATATGTCCAACATACCCGCAAATTGCATCTAATTTGCATATAATGATCAGCACCATTTGATGGTGATACTCATCAAAATCTTACCTGCCGATTCGCAAGACTCATCTTGACGATGCTCTTCGCCAAGCTTTCGCCATCTTTGATCAAAATCCTTATAAATTCTGTTTATTGCAAATAAATAATAAAAACATTGCCCCCTAGATGGTATTTTGATGAGTTTTTCATCAAAATATCATCTAGGGGCTTTTTTGCGTTAAATCAAAATTTGAAACTGATAACCTGTATCAAACTTAATTTTCAAGAGCTTTGAATAGATATGCATATATTCACAGCACCACACATCCATCGAAACTTTATTGTCTTTTCTATGCATCACGTTTATAAGCGGTTAATTTGCTTGAATAAATGGTAATAGTACAAACAATTACCTGTAATGCCAAATTCTCAGAACTAGAGGATATTCTGCTCCTCGAATGAGAATTACAACAAGGTGTTCTTTGAGCCGCCACAATTGCAGACGGGCACGTCTTGCCAATTGGAGACGTATTAATCTCTGAAGAAATGTGGTTTTTAAAAAGTTGCAGTGTAAAAGTAGCAAAAGCCACTTCTCTTAATTTGGAAATTTAATGAAGTTTTGTTGACTTACAAGTCAATTAATCCGAGACCTTGATATTACTATGAGCCTACGAAGCGCCAAGAGGCAAAGTCTAAGTAATCCAGAGAATTAATCGGCAATTAACGTTAATACTAATTACAAATAAGTCTGCGACGAAAGTCATATTATTCATTAGCGACAACAAATAAATCTGAAAAATCTCAGATCTCAAAAAATGTAATCGTTAGGGATATCGCAGAATTAGGAAAAATTAACTAGGGGTCCGATTTTTTAAACTCTTCGGATAACTCAGCTTAGATCCATATTGATCAAAATGGTGGAAAAAGTTCTCTATTTGGACTCAAGGCTGACTGCAAGTGCATTTGGAGTCCAAGTGAATACAAAATTTAAAATAATTTTCTACTGTGTAACCGAGACTTTCAAATAATCGGGGTCGTGATTTAAAAATTTCCATTCTTTTCATAGTTTTGTAATAAAAGTAACATTTATTCAATTAAGAAAAAATTCCGGAATGTTTTTGCCAAAAAAATATTGCCGTAACTTCAAGTAAGGTGGCCCGACAAAAAATTTTTCCTGATGGTAGCCAAACCCGTTATGAAATTGTCCGACCTAGAATAACCTTTAATCATTCTTGTAAATTGTTTGAAAATCTGAGCAAATTGAGTAGGCAATTTCAAACGCGTTTACGTTTTTGGTGAAACTTCCTCCCGATGAATTCTCAGGATATTTCAAAAATCGGCTCCTGTAGGAAAAAAAATTCTCTGCCTAGCTTACTTTAAAAGCTCCAATAATTTCGTGAAAACCCTAACGCTAATCTGTGATTATTCTTGAAACAATTAAAACATTTGTAATAAATTTATGTAAAAAAATTGTTATAAATCTTTATACAGCGAAACATTTTTAAATTGTATTTTTTTTGTTGTCGCACTTCATAAATATCGTAAACGACAATGATATAATATAGTGATATAAAAGAGAAATACTCATTAATCGCGGACGACGTCCCTTTCTTTTGAAGGGAATGATGAACGCCATTCTATCGGGGATGGTTGTTTATGCTAATCTTGGCTTCATATGATGTTACATGGACCATGAGAAATATCGAAGATGCACATAAAGAAAATGTTCGATACTTTAAGAATATTTTTTTTGGTCGAAACATACTTAAAAAGAAGTTATGCTATTGATTTCTGCTATTAAAGGACACCCTCTATAAGGACAATTTGGGAAAAAGGGCCGAAAAACCTACGCTTTTGGATTTTCGGTCGTCCCTCTATAAGGACATTTGGGTAATATATATTTCTATAAACACCTCTTTTTTTCGTAAATTTTTTCGCGTATTTGATTCGCGTGAGTTTGAAAATTTGAAGTATGTGACATATTATAACAGATATCACAACATTTGTTTTTAATTGAGTGGAATGTTTGCCGAAGGCAACTTTTCGAATTAAAATAAATGTGATGATTTATCTAGTTTAATTGACTTTTTGAAACGTGTGCAAATTATTACGGTGCCTACTTATGAGTAGAATGCTAATTTTGATGAGTTAACACACATGTAATCAAATGCGGTTTTTAGGTTTAATTTTATGCTGCCTGATAAAGAAATTGTAAAGCCCCCGAGTATTAAAATATTTTTAAAAATTGAAATTTGCTCAAAAACAACCAAACTGCATTCAATAATAATATTGTCGAATTTGAAATCAGTTTAATGTTTTTGAAACAAATTTTTATTTCCTGATATAAGGAGTCTTATTATAAGACATTTTAAATTATCGAGAGCTTCTCAAAATTTTAAATTAAGTTTTTTTTCTGAAATAAAATTTTGAGTTCTTCATTTCTCATTTGTCATTTATTTAACTAGCTATAGTCAATATACTTGCCCTTCACGTTTCATACTTGACGTACGAGAGACCTACCGAAATCGCGTATTTTATTGGACTAATCATGTACTCTTGAATGTTTATTCGATCAATCAATAACAGGATCTATGACGTGTCTCTGCGTCAAACGAATTGAACGTAAACGGGCCAGTATAATTTAAGATATGCGATAGGCTGAACATATCGTGACTATTGAAAGATTGTTTGTTTTACGGTGACCTCACCATATAAATCATTTTTCTGACAATCACCAAGTTTGACGATCTCTTTCTGAAAGTTTTCAATTCTTTATCTCTATCTTTATATAATGCATAAATGGCAGACCCCCTGCGGTCAAATTTACAAATACTTTTCGCAGAATTCGAGAGATTTCTGTTGAAGTTTTTCAAAATATAAAAAAGTTCTTTACTATTTTGTATTCAGAGTAAAAAACAATAACTATTTTCATATCTCTGCCTAGTTAATTTTACGTCTCAAAATCTAATACTTCGCACATTAACGAAATCATCTTTTCGAACAATTTTCAAGGAAACTTGGGATTGTTCGTTAGGCGGTACTAGGCTGTTCAAAAATATAAGAAAAAATGAGAAATACGTTTTTAGTTGTCAATTTAAATATCCACTTTATTCTATTAAGCGAATTTAATTACATTTTAATTTAGAGGATTTTGATACCATTTTTGTACTTTTTCATCAGCGCATTGGTTGTTGAGATGTTTGTAGATAATCGTTATAAATTTTGTTCAATTTTCTAACTTTAAAATTATTATCTTTCTTTTGAAAAAAAGTTTCATGTTCAAACTAAAATTTTCTATATTATTTTTTTATGAATTTGGCCAGAATTGCAGAACATAAGCTAATGAAAAGGATTTGAGTCAGGTACTGGCGCGATTCAATAATGATGTTTTATCAATGGATTTAAATTTTTCAATTGTACGAATATTATTTGTTTCTGTGTTGGTTTTTAAGCTTCGCGCGAAAATGTCTTTGGTATAAATAAAAGCCTTTTATTGGTCGCGCTGGTGGGCTAGGTGGCGCTGCGTAAATTCCAGTGAAAATTTTTGAAGATATTTGATCATAAAAAATTGTGAAAAAAAAGAAAACTAAAAATATACTATAAGAAAGAAGGCTCCGTAGTGCTATAACTTTAACCGGTAAACTAATGTTGAGACGCTAGCATTTTTCTCGAACACCTCTCTTACACTTTTGGTTTCTTGAGACATAAAATTATATTTTTTATTCTATCTAAATAGATTTTTTATAGACGTTTCGACTTAACAGCCATTTTCAGTGTGAAGAGGATTTAGCGAAAAGTGAGTCAGCAATCTAACCTCAGATTCGCGAAAGTTTTGGCGTGCAATTCCTCTATTGAAACTAAAATTTCATTTATTGGTATGTTTTTAGTTTTTACATACTTGAGAATCAAGGCTGTAGTTTTTTTTGTACGCACAAACGTTTTGACAAAATTTTAATCGATGATATCGCCTAGATTTCTAATGCGAAAAAACCTGTGAGACCCTGCCTCGTCTCTCAATTTGAAATAGTTATATTTCAAATTCAAACTATTTTGCATGATAATCCGGTCAAGTTGTCAGTTTCCAAAAAACTGATCAATAGGCTTAAATTTTTTTTGTCCATGATTTTTATTGCAGCCTTATCAATCGTCCTGATTACTTTTTGATTAACTTCAATATTTAGGTACGGTACACGGTTGATTAACGGGCAGATAAGAATCAATGAGAAAAAAAATACGGGAAGACTAACGCTTCTCATCACCTCAAGTAACTTTTTTCGATTCGGTGAAGATGGCTCACCGGTACCGGAGTGAGAAAAACTGGAATAAAAATAGTCTCCATTCACCAAAAATCGGAATAAGTCGGTCAATTTGTTTCAAATATTAAATAAAATATAAAACTTTAATGAAACCTATCGACATATTGTTAATATTTGTCCGTTATTTCGTTGAAAAAATTATTCTCTGTTGTTTTATGACGGTACAAATTAAATTCAATAATTGCTCTTTAAAACGAGAATAAGTCGGTTAATAAAATGTTTCAAATATGTATAACCACATAAAATGTATGAACCAACGACATATTGTTATATTTGTCCGTTATTCGTTGAAAAATTATTTTGTTTGTTTTATACGTAAACTAAGTTCATTTGCTTAATTTTCCAGCGGTTTATGTTCCCTTGAGGTTGATGTTTTCCTGTGTGCGCCTACGCAGGACAATAATCATGTGGTCGTCGCTTAACGGATTTGAACAATCATACATCTCATACACTACTCGAACGAATTATTTCATCGATTTTAAGAATTAAATTATTTATTGCAATAACTAGAAAAAATATAAACTATTTGTTCCAATCCATGCATCTTTACACCACATACCTCCTTAGCGCGAATTTCATCAAAAAACTTGATATTTAATAAGTTTTATACCGAAGATAAGGAAAGTGGGGCAAAACTCACATTTTGAAAATTTGCAAATTCAGTCAAAAATTTTTAGATTGAAAGAATAAACCTCAAATTGTATTTCAATATATTAGAATTTGACGCGAGAAAACGATGAGGCTATAATAAATTCACCAGAAGAAAAGTCTTTGCATTTGAAAAATTGAAATATTTCCTAATTTTTGACGAAACTTATGTATCTAGACGTATTTAAATACATATACAAAGTTGAAATTAAGCATTTTAGAATTTTGAGTTTTTTAATTATCTTATTAATGCCCTGACATTATTTAACTTGTGAAGCTTTTACTGATTTTGACAGTTATTGATTAATATCGTTTCCCCAACCAAATGCATCCTTATATATGAGACTTACCGTAAACGCTAAACGAGTGTTCGAAAATTTGGAAATTATGGAAATTTTATTTATCCAAAATTTATGAAGACTAAACTCAAATGGTTCATTTCCTGTAACACCTTAGTACAGTAGTAGTGACCAAATTAGCGAATCAAATTTTTTTAATTGCTTGTTTGGCTCAGAAAAGTATTTCACTGAAGAATATTTTTTTGTTGGCTTTTTACAGCCATATTAATTTAAGGTCAATCTAATAATTTATCGATTAACCATAAAAATATGGCATTTTTACTACAACTTGAATATCTGAATATTTTTGATATTATTGGACAGCCACTCCAAAATTGGTGGAAAGTCGCGCATTAATTTTCAATAATTTTGGACATTTTGTTTTTATTTACACCGCCTCTTGGTACTAGGGGCTTAGTATAATGATCGTTGAGATATAAATCGCTTTCGAAACCAAAACAAAATTGAAAAAGAATTAACTTAAAATCATTATATTCTTGATTTATATGAGGTGCGCACTCTTGGGAGATTTTCACCCTACAAAGTGTTCCGCCTACGGCCTTTTTTTTGTCAAAATGACCAAATTTTTTTCGGAAAATTTTCGAACATTTTTTCAAAAATTTTTTTTCTAGAATAATAACAAATTTTAATGTGAGTACGATCCTTGTCACAAAAATACTAAAGAAATGACTATTATTCTCAAAACGAAATGCAGGTTTTTATGAAACATCATCCTTTTCTGCCCACTTATTTATCGGCCATTTCTGCTGCGGATCGTCTTTTTCGGTGTCGATGTACCACCCCAATAGCAAATAAATTTAATCAACAGTTTAAGTTCAGTCTGTAGGGTCTCGTTGTGTGGTTTCGAAGGATTCAAATTCTCCAAATTATTGCCCGATACTGTATCTCCTAAACCTGGTGAAAGAGATACCTTTAGATTTCACCAGTATTTTTTCCCTTTCTATTTTCAATCTGGCCACTCAAAACTGGAAGAGTCACTATTCAATTATTATGAGGCTAGAAAATGAAAAAATGACTGACAAATAAACTGAACTAATGCCGGAGGCGCTACTGGAGCCATTGTATTATATATTCAGGACACTGTCAGTAGGAGGACTTCTCTCCTAATTCAACCCAATATTTTACAAAAAGAAAGAGTAATCCTCTCTTATTGCTCATTTTTTTGTCATAATATTTTGTGTCCCCATTTATCGTGCCGATCAAAGACGACGTTTCTCTCAAAGTTATGAGATGCTTATTTCAAAAATTGGCTTCTCGAATTAGAGCGCACAACGTGATATCTCCTGAAAACTGTGATTATAAGATGATAACTTTATTGAATCTGAAGGTCTCCTCTCAATTCTCGAATTCATAAGATGAGCATTTCACCTAGATGTTACCACAATTGTCTGATTAAAAATACGTGAAAAAACACAAACAAATAAATTTTTTAGAGAAAAAAAAAAAAGGAAAGAAAAAAAAAAAAATGAAAACTGAAAAAAAAAAAAATAAAAAACATCTATTCGGGGTTTGGCGTATTGGGGTCTCCCCTGTAAACGTACAATAACTTATTTCTCATCAGTGATTTAATCATNCCCGTTCTTCGAGTCTGCCTTGCTCAATCAAACTTTCTCGACCTTCTCCCGCATCTTGGGCTCCTGTAGAAGCACAGTAAAATCCAACGTGACGTTTCTTGATATGTGCTACTGTATCCTTAAATAAATTATGATAAATATATAAAATTAAATTTTTTTTTAAAGATAAGATAAAAAAATATTTTTGAAAATTACTTACCAAATCATTTTTGAATCCTTGACAGCATGAAAAACAAATAATTTTGTGACACAAAGCTGTTTTCACTGGAGAAATAAATTCATCAATAATTGAAGTTTTGGCTTGTTGTGATTGGAATTTCAGTACCTTCAAGTTGAATTTTTTCATTTGGTGGTAGATCTTTCTGGATAAATTTCATGAAATTTTTTTTTCTCATAGTTGTCAAGCGTCTGGAGATTATGAATGATAGTAGCAACATTCGAAAGCCATTTTTCTTCAGAAAACTGTTCTGTTATTTTGACGGTTTGAATAAAATCCTGGCGTCTTATTAGCCGGTGAGAAAATGGTATAAAAAGCTCATAAAAATTTTCACCTACAAAATTTGTTCTCGCATTTGTAACATGAATTCCATTTGGATCAAAACCTATTAATTCATTATTATTATTAGTTCGGTGAAAAAATAGACCAAGAAAAAACGACATTTGACGCTCTACCAGTTCATTTTTCAAAGCTGGTTTACATAAAATTTCTCCGTAAATTGTGGGAGCAAGAATGATCATACTTTGCCTAAAACAGACTTTATGATCAAAATCTGGTCTTTTTATCAAATTCTGAAGCTCCTCAACTGTATTAACTTCTACTGTAGGTCGATAAGTTCTTATCGAATCAGCAGGCAGCCAAATATTCGGTGCGTCGACGCGATTATCTCGGATTTGTGGCGGGAGAATAATTTGAATAGGAGGTTGCCGTGATCTGTCCTGTCTATTTGCGTAATTAATTGAATTGGCTGCCGTTCTTTGATTATTTTCAAGCGCACGAAGCGCAGATCTGAAATCCGAATCAATTGGATACCGCACAGACAGATCAGGATACCTATCCCGTCGGGTTAATCGACGACGTCTTGTCATTTTAATAATTTGAACAAAAATAAGCTCTTAATATACTTATTATTTCTGAAATATCACAACCTAGCGAGCAACCATAAAGAGTAAGCAGGTGTGATTGCACTCGGTTAGACATTCGAAAAAAAATGATTCGTTCAAAATTAACAGGTGATATCAATCAAAATTTTTCTTTCAGCAAAAATCAAAAGTTCGTTTCTCATGTGATGAAATTTATCATTTTATTCGATATTCGCTTGTAAACTATTGAAGTATTTTTGCGTTATTCGAAAGTTATATTAACTTAAATCTACCGAGTTTATGGCACCCCCTTAAAGTATATAAATAATATTTTTTATATCAGGTTTTGCTCTAAATTATCAAATAGTTACTAAAACCATTTTTTATTCTGTCCACTTATTTTGCAACCGCAAAAAGGTTCTTTATTTGATAGAAAGATTCCAAAAATGCATTCATCGGTTTTAATAACGAGAGTTGTGTCCAAAAACAATTACAAGTCATTTCTGAAAAGCTGAGGGACTCGTCTGTAACAGTGGTTGGCCAAATGGTTGGTGGAACTAGTACAAAATTGTCAAATGAAATCGCGAGATCAAAGATGGATCTTTCTTTTGTATGTTTTAAAAATGTCCAGTCTATATTTGTCTAACCGTACGAAACCATCATCTCCTGAAAGTGTGATTTTTTGATGCATTTTAACCTTTAGTTTGGTGCAGGTAATGAAGTTTGAAATATGTTGAAAATATCCGACCTGAAACTGAATACAGAAAAGTTTGATTTAAAGATCTCGATGGATAATATTTATTTATCAAAAAATCTTTCTCAGTCTGCTGATATTGTTTTTTTAACTACAATAAAACTCAAATTCTCAAAAAAAATATGAAACTTTCTAAAATCCCCTCGAAAAAATTTTGACCAAATATTATTTGTGAAAAATGAGTAATTATCATTTTATTACCTAATTTTATAAAGGCGGCGGTATCTTCCGGATCAATTTTTTTAAATTTAAAATAGTATAAAAATAATAAAAATATAATCCAATTTTTTTTGAAACAATAATTTTTCGCAACAGTTTTAATGGCACAATTTTTTGGGAAGTCAATTTTGCAAAATATGCATGTTACTTTTTTCAGACAACCGGATTTTAGGTTAGTCGGAATCGGCTCAGTGAAAGTATTAAGCTGATCGGGTTTAGAATTGGATAAATCATTTTGCGTTTTACTATTTATTGAGTTACAAAAAACGTTTTTTTGGGCCCAAAATCTCGTCAAATTTCAGTTTTCCTGAAGATATCAAAAGGTTAAATCATGAGATAAAAGAAAAGTTTTGAGAACAGTGAAATTTTTATTTAATGATTTTTTAGGAATGAAAAGGACAATTGTATTTTGTTGATTAGATTGTTTGTATAGGAAGCAATAGTCTGACATAAGGTCACTTTTTCACTTTAAGAGTCGAAATCGATATGCCAGGACTCGGACAATAGTTTCAACACCTCCTTTTTCGTGAATTTTTGAATACCAGGTAAAAAGCCTTAAAATAAACTAGTTATAATTTTTGTTTCACCAGCCAAACTTAAGCTTTCAGGGATAGTCTGCAATATGACATTACACCGTGTTTCAAAATGAAGATAAATCGAAAATTTAGAAAAAAGTGTTCGTTCTACATTTTCAAAATTTTGCTCACTACTGATTGGTTGACAAGAACTTATGTTATAGGAAAATAAGGTATGCCCTACGAAATTAAGCGTTTACTATGCAATTATCTTCAATTTTTCGAAATCCTCCAAAATCGCGGAATCCTGAAAAATATCAATATTTTGCTATTTCTTAAATCCTTAAAAAAATAAACAAATCTGAAAATTGTTTTCGCAGAACAATCAAATAAGAAACTAGAATTCTATATTAACAATAAAGTCAAACAAAAAAAACACCAGAATTTAATTAAATGATAAGTAAACTTTGATCGGATTTTGAATTTATTGATTTTTGACCTCAAATATTGCAAACACTGGTTTGAATTAGATACTCAAAATTGTCTATTCTTAAGCACAGGAAATTTATTTTTACCTAACTTTGGAGATATTTAAAAAATAATTTTTTTTTAAAATAACCGGAAGTGACAAAAATCAAATTTTTAAAGTATTAAACTATATATTTTGTCTAGAAAATGCCGAAAACTCACGTTTACGATGCCCAATTTATAAATGTTAATAAAAGTTGCCTGTGTTTTATATCATTTCCCAAGAAATGCACTATAACATAGGGCGCGTATTCAGATGGAAAACGGATTAAAAAAAAAAATTTAAAAACGCGATTAAAGTTATGCAACCAAATTAAATGCCGTCGATAAGAATTTTTAAATTAAACATCTCATATTTTTAATATGATTTTTTGAAAAAAATTAAATTAAAAATTAATATTTTAGAATTGAGATTTTAAATTTAAAATTTCTTATCGACGGCATTAAATTTAGCTGCAAAACTTTAAACGCGTATTTTTAATTTTTTCTATCGGTTTTCTCATGGGAACCATCTGAATGTGCGCCCTATGTTATAGTGCATTTNAGAAAATTATGTTAATACATCGCTAAATGAAATTGAACAGATAAAAGTCGAAAAATGACTTTTTGGACCGGTAAAAATACCGGTACGGTCATACAAAAAACTTTTTGTCACTTTTTTTGAAAAATTCAGACAAATATCTCCTGGGTCTTAGAACATGAAACTCAAGCAACTTTTATTCAGCTCAGAACAAACGTTTGAAAATCACTAAATGGCGTGGGGTACTCCCTTAAGCTGATCTGGTTATTCGGCTCCGATCAGGTTTTTTAAAATCTGCGATCCGATCAAATTTTCAAAATTTGCGATCAAGTTCGATACGATCAAGTTTTTCAAAACGGTATCCAGAGGTCGATGGTTAAAATTGCCAGACATCGGCACAATTAAAATTGAAGGGGTTTTCTGATCCGATCAAATTTTTTGTACAGTCCACTTATGCCTAATAAATCGTATACAGTATGTCTAGCATTTCCACCATTCGATTTTGGGCCAAAATCGACTAAACAGGGTTGTGTTTTGATATATAGATGTATATGTGAATTTTTATTGCGCGTTCGATAAAATTTGAATTTTTTCGAAAAATATTTCTATGGGTCGAAATTAATGGTGGAAATGCTAAGTATGTCCGTTTATTTGTCTTATTAACACTGTTGGTAATTTTATTATTCTATAATTGTAACGTTTACCATAAATAAAACAACCCGAATTTCAGCAGAATTATTAAATGAGTCGGCACGCTGAAGGTCAAACACAAATTTACTAAATCCTTAAGGGCCTTGGTGCATTTTAACATGACATCAAATACTATTCTTCTCCAAATACCATCAAAGTGATGATTCATAATCCAGGCAACTTTTGTAAATCGAGATTTGCATTTTGGTTTTTTAAGAAAATTTTGAGTTTGAATTAAACTTTTCGAGATTTTTTGAAAAAAATATATTTAAAATTCGAGATTTTCAATTTGAAATCGACGGCATTAAATTTAGCTGTATAACTTAAAGTGCGTTTTTAAAAATTTAAATGTTTTATGTCCGTTTTCTCATGGGAACCATCTGAATGTGCGCCCTATGATTTAGTCTAAATCTTGCTCGAGCAAGAAATGCACTATGACATAGTGCGTATATTCAGATGGTTTCCGTGAGAAAAAATCTATCTTTTCCGAAGTTAAGTTTCAAAATGGGGCCCAAATATTTTTAAAGTAAACCTTGTTACATGCCTGAGATTCGTAGAAAGCTTTTTTCTAAAATTTTCATTCAAACTGAGTAAATGGTTGTTTGAAAAAAATTGGAAAAAATGTGTTTCGATTTTTTCGCAAGTAGGTTCAAAAGAAAGCCAGTAAAACATTGAACAAAAAGTTGGCTTACGTCAAGCCGATATTTTGAAGTTTAAGCGTTCAAATCTTAACAAACTTTTTGACTAATTTCTGGAAAAAATATTTTGAAAAAAGTATTTTGAAAACAATATTTAAAAAAAAATATTTTGAAATAAATATTTTGAAGAAAAATGAAAAATTTCGAAAAACATTTATCTGCATTTGACCAGAAATAAATTGTGCAGACATCCCGAAGCAATTTTTTGCACTATCATTGTGTGCCCTCATATTGGAGCATTTATATTGCCCCTAAGGCCTCATAAAACCAGCGACCAGTACCCCCTTAAAAACTTTTTGGATGAGTCGTTTTCCAATTTTAACGGTTCAAACACCTTATTAACTCAAGTTTACATGTTTCTTACTTTTTAACAATGTAGCATTTTGCAAATTCAACTTTCCTACTGCACAAAGTCAGCTAATAAATGCAATTAAATACAAAAAAACCTTATACACTGTGTTATACACATATTGTACTACTATTTTCCAACAACACACTTTTTATAGCAAAAGATATGCATGAAAAAATCGACCAAAAATTTCCTCGACGAAAAATGTATGATCGTGAATTATTCGTCATTGCCAAAAAAGTTAATCATTTATTATTTCGAGAAAAAACCAATAAATAATCAAATAGTCCCAAATTATAAATTAAAAAATGTTTTCTCAGGAAAAGGATTAGATTTTGATAAGAATCAAATATATAAAAATTTGAATAAATTCGAGACAAGAACACTGTGAAGATCGATATTTCTACACTGTATACTACTGAATATAAAAATATTTAAAGAAATCTGTTGATTTTGAAAAAGAATATAGTAGAGAAAATATTATTAAAGTAAGAGCGATTAGCAAATTGGAATTATTTCTGTGTTGTGAAAAATCGCACTACTAATGGTTTCATGAAGCGTCGAGCCAAAAGTGATTTGTTAAAATTTAGACTAGACAAGACTATATTAACTTGTCCGATTTTTTGATAAGTTTTATCGTCTGATCCAGTTAGAAACTTTAATCTGAAAGTGACGCTATTGGATCAAAAACAACGAATCACTTTTGATCCCGACGCAAAAAGCTTCAAATGGGATTTATTGATAAGTTCCCATTTATTTTATCAATACAAATTTTCTAATTATTTTTTTCAATATTTATTTGGTTTCAACTATCCTTTTTGGTGAAATTGAGAAAGAAATAAGATTATTTAAGAACAAAAACCAACGAATTTATGAGTTTCATTCCCCGTCATCTTAAAGCTTTGCGCATATTTATAAAATTAAAAAAAACTCGATAAAATCATAACCCGAAAATAATCTATAAATTAAAGTCTTTAATGATTACGCGCATTTTGTTTGTAGTTAACACCTAACCTTTTAAGGGGGTGGCATCCACTCGGAAGACTGGCGTCTATTTAACTTACGAAAATAATTAGTTGGTAATTTTTTTTGCTCATTTTCATTAGCTGAACCAGAATAAATGTGTTTCAGCTCGTGAAAATATTTTTTTAGCTATTTTAGGAAATATTTGAGTTCGACTTTCATTTTTCAATTCGTAATATCTTCAGAAAAATTCTAAGCACTTTGAAAACTTTACGGTTTTTCGTCGGAAATTTTTTCTGATTTTTTTATTAAATTTCGTAGTTAAAACAAAAGAAATAGCCATTTTAACTTTTTTCATAGATGCCTTCTTATTTTCTGATCGCTTTTTGAAAAATCATAAAGCTTTTATTTTTCATCTGTTGTCAGCTTTTTTAAAAATATTATGAAAAGTTTTCTCAAATCAAGTTGAAAATTTTTAATTAAGGTTTTTTGACCTCTCCATGAAAAAACCGGCGGAATCATTTGTGAAATTTTTCGGTTTCTATTTAATCTCCGTATGTCAACTGATGGGATGGTCGCGCGAATATCGTTTCTGAACTACTGATACAATTTACAACACTTGTTTGTGACACCGGTCAGTGCCATTTGGCACGCAATTTTAGAAAATTAATTAGTGCAAAAAAATCGCAATAAAATTTCGGATGTATAATGCATCATTGCTTTTGATAGTCAGGACATTTTTTGATATCAAAACGCAATTGAAGGTCAATTTTTATCTCTTAAAAAGTTGTTTTTCTCTATTTTTTGCCATTTTTGAGAAAAAAAAAACTTTCAAATGGAGGAAACTTTTTAATAGGCAAAATTTATTAATACCGAATTGGTTATAGCTTTTGGGGTGTTCCCCAGGGAGATTGAAATGCCCCTTTAATTAACTAACCATGTCGCGCTCTGATTGGTTAAGCGTGAATCTCCTCGGAGAACACCCCAAAAGCTAAAACACATTCAAAAAACTATACTCAGTTATGTTTAAAAATTAAAAATATAAACTTTTGCCAGAATGAACACTTTAATCGAAAATAAAAAAAAAATAATTTTTTTCTTACATATATCGCTTTGAAAAAATTTACCAATATGCCGGATCGCTGCCACCCCTTAAGAAAGTAAATGCGCTAATTTATTTTCATACAATTCGCAATACTTTTTGTAAAACTTTTAAAAACTTATTTGAAGAGTTGTCAAAACAAATGGTTGGAACATCGTTCGATTGTCTCAAAAATCTGGCTGTGGAGTTTTCTTATTGGAATATCAGTTGCTTTTTATTTCTTATGGACACATTGTAACCCAAGTAGTTATAATGGTGTGCCCTGCACTATTGGTGGATTTCAAAACGAATTATTAAAATTTTGAGCCAATTAAAAAATATTATTTTCAATTTTTCAAATTTGATACAGTCCTGGCTACCTAACTGGTACATTTAAATCTAGTGTTGATCTAATTTTCTGAAAGCTTTGCAAATTCTGCACAGAATAAAAAAAATAATTAATTTTAGAAATAGGACTCAATAAATAGGAAATATTCAGCTCACAAAGTGTTCCACCTACGCATTTTTTTGTCAGGAAGCCCCAAATTGTTTTCAAATTTTTTGAACATTTTATTTTTTCTCATAATTTAGCAAATTTTTCATCCATTACGGCCATTATCATGAGAACACGAAAAAAATCAACAAATCAAATACAATCAGCAGTATTGTTTATTAAGAGGGTATACGACCGGATTTACTTTTTCAAACTGTTGCCCTAAACTTACTAAACTTGTTATTACTTCGAAATCCTGGAGATGTTTATTTGACACTTCCAAACAATGTTGTGAAAAGTTTCTGCTAATAGCAAACGTAGTGTGTTTTTAGTAGGAGGGATAGTCCGTCCACGGTTGTCCCCTAAGCCGAAACTAGACGCTGATTGAAAGGATTATTCGTCTCAAAAATTTTCTTGAAATTCGAATTTTTCGAAAAATTTTGAGCAAGGCTTTTGATTGGTTCTCGAAAAAAAGCTTTAAAATTGATTTTAATATATTTATCTTGTAAAACAATTCAAGGCGAATATTTTTGACAGAATAACCAACCCCCTAAGACCCACAGAAAAAAAAGGACTTTTTCGACTCCTTGTCCTTCAAAAATGCTGGTTTTTTATTGAAAACCTTTTTTGTTCTTTTTTCCTACGGGCTGATAGGTTAATTAAAGATAAAAAACACAATTTTACGTGTTCGACATAAATAAAAATCAGTGGGGACGGGCTGAATTTTGAAAAATAAGGGCGAAAAAAGCCAAATTTTCGACAAAAATAGATAAAGTTTTCTACACTTTTTTATGAAGATTCTGAACTTGAATTAAGTTTATATGTTTCCTGTGAAATATCAACAAAAATATAATAACATATTTTGAACAAAATTTTGACTTTGAGTTCTTGGGGGCGCTTAAGAGCAAAATGTTGAAATATAATTTGCAAAGTAAAATGTATGGACGGAATTTATGAATTGTCCTTATAGGACGGATTTCAACTCAAAAACTGTCAAGGTCAACGTCTCAAAATTTTAAACATAAAAAAATAAAAATTTTAGTGAGAGAAACTCTTGAAAATAACGTATTTCTAAAATAGGGTGTTTAAAGCTCAATTTAGAAAAACCGCTGCTTCAGGAGGACCTAAACGTAACAAAAGTGGTAATCTGCTATTTAAAGGGCGTTTTATAAGCAGGGAAATTCCATCATACCTGAGTTTTAATTTGACCTTGTCGGATGCCCCCCCTTTAAGGCCTCGGTGCATTTTGACAGATACGGATATCCGCAGATATGGGCTCTGATGAAAACTTTTTACTGTTTTATACTTCTTCTCAATACCATCAAATAATACAGGCAACTTTTGTAACTACAGAATTTTCGAATTTGCTTTAAAAAAAATTTGAGTTCGAATAAAACTTCCCGAATTCGACAAATTATGAGACATTTTTGAAAAAAAGTTCCCGAACATATCAAACAAAAATGCCTTATATTTGTGTTCAAATATTTTGCTATTCATTTGTTTGAAACAACGAAAAAACTCTCAATATGGCTACTTTAACTTTCGCGTAAGTGACCACATTTTTATTTAAATGCGGTTTTTTTGAGAAAATCATTATGACACTTTTTGAGATTTTTATGGTCGAAACTTTTTGGGGAAAATATTTCGAAAATTCTTCCTCATTTCTGGTTCAAAATTTTTTCAACTAATTTTTCTGGAATCCTTAGCTACAAAATAGTTTAGGAATGCTACTTTCAACTATATTTAACAATGTCTACATTTTGTTTCTCCGCTCTATGTTTATAAACCTCTGAATCAATACTTTATTGAATGAAAATACGGGTTATGCGCGAAAATGTACTTAAGCCCTCTTTATTCAAATTTAAAGAAAAATTTATTTCACCGAGACTTGCCTAATTGGTAAGCTGACTCGTTCACCACGCAAAATTTAATAAATTAAACTCATGAAAATAAATATTTCTTTCGATCTGCAAAAATTTTTTTTTCGTCTTTTTTTGGAAATTTTCGATTATGACGTAGAAATCATATAAAATTAAATTATATAAATTTACGATGGTGATCGAGATCATTTTTTAAAGCTCCTAATTAATAAAAAAGAAAAAAAAAATCTATGTAATTAAGACACCTAAAGTAGCAAACGCGCGTTTTTTGAGAGTTTTTTCAAAAGACGATTTATAAAGTAAAAATAATCGATCTGAAAAAACAGATTATACAAAGTGAGTTCAAAAGTGGCAACTTACGTTTGAAATACTTTTTATTCGAAAATGATAAAGTGGCAAAAAATTTCCCATGAAGACAAAAAAAATTGAAAAAATGCAAATCTGCCAAAATGCACCGAGGCCCTAACGTATTGAAGTTTGCTTTAGTTAGGCACAAATTGACCACTTAAAACATTATGACCACTAAGTGGTGTACCATTAAGCGAGGCCTGTATTCCACTGTAAAAATTCGATGAAGAAAAATTTTATTGCCATCCATTTATTCTGAAATCCATGATTTGAGAGAATATATCAGAAAATATTATACCTGCAAAAGAATGTATGCCATGTGGAGTTATTACTTATTGGCTTGGATAAAGGGTTCAAACAATTTATAAAGATTGAAATATTTTAAAAAATGATAAAAAAAAATAAGGGAGTGGGTGACACTGAGGGTCAATATTTGAATTTTGATAAATGTGCTCTAAATTGATGCTGCGATTTTTGCTAAAATTTTACGATATCTCCAAATTAAATTATTGAAATTATATTTTTTTAAGTCAAAATTTTGCACATTATTTTCAAATTAACGCTAAATGATTAAGGAGAATTGATGAAGGTGGGATTTGATGAAATTTAAAATCTCTTGTAATTTCTTTAAAAAGAGATTTCACTTAATCCGTGTGAACACAGTGCCTCTATATCCATTATTATGCCCGGGTCACTTT